>OY811975.1:2188648-2436148 GCA_963681505.1 Eunapius fragilis | reverse complement strand
ACTGCTGGAATGCTGTGTATGTAGTGGAGGCCCATCGCCATTACATCGCACGTATCCAGGGGCAACCAATCAACATTGTGCGTTGTGGTGTGTAGTGTGTGTGTGTGTGTGTGGGTTGCATTTGTGGAAGTGTGTGGTGGTGGAGGGGAAAAGGATGGTGAAGGTGGATAGGTGGTGGTTGAGGGGTCGTGGTTGAGGGGTGGTGGAGGGGTGGTGGTGGTGGTGGTGGTGATGGAGGTGAGCTGGTGGTAATGCAGAGCTTGTTCAAGTGTACACCAATTCAGACATAAATGGCCTTCGTTGTTAGTTTAACACATCCTGATTTGAAAGGAAGAGAAAGTATACAGATGCTAGCGGTGTACTTTCATACAGTCATACGTACTTGTACATCACACTTCTCCACACACCACAGTTCCGTGTGTGTGTGTGTGTGGTGTATGTGTGTGTGTGTGTACATGTTCCTTTCTTGTAGGGTATTTACGTGGACCAGATTTATGACATTGGAAGAATTGAAGATGTTCACTGGAACCCATGGTGTGTTTCCCAATAAGCATATCCTGGTAGATCCCCCCCCCCCCCCCCCCCCCAAATCCACACATATCCTGGTAGATTCCCTACCCCCCCCCCCCCCCCCAATCAACACATATCCTGGTAGATCCCCCAATATGCACACACTTGATGCTTACATAATCATCTTTACTCTGCGTGTGTTCAGAAGCCAGTTTGATACAGGAGAGAGCAGGCTTCAATTGTGTGCGTGTGTGTGTGTGTGTGTGTGTGTGTGAGTGTGTACACGTGTGATGCCTTAGGCTGTTAATACATGCAGGTCCCCCCCCCCCCCCCCCCCCCCCGCCCCACCCACTCTGGTGCCTTTTTAGTCCGTTGGACTAGTGTATGTCCTCCATTAATGTAACGTGTGTGTGTGCTCCATTTATGTGACGTGTGTGTGCACCATTTATGTAATGTGTCAAGGTCCTTGAGACAACCAAAGGGAGCCAACTAGGTGCCCAGGCCATTTTGTACCAAGACAACCTGTACTGGTACAGGACATGCTTCATCAACATCAGACACACACACACAACACAAAAGATCACAGTAGGCAGGGATTTCGATATCTAAAAAGTTTGGACTGCCCATGAGATAAGTCTGTTATTTCAGACACTTCCCAGGCTTCTTTAGACTGTTGCATGTACCACTGGGCTGTGTGTACTGGTCCGTTACCTGTACAGCCTTCCATGGCTTAGATGTTATATATGTTTCTTATTGTGGGGAAGGTTTATCTTTATATGTTGCCATGGCGATGACCCCTGTGGAGAGAGCGCAAGCAGCATGAAAGGGCAGTGTTGGTTAAATGTGGCCAGGGGAACTGACGTCAAAGTCCTTGAGAGAAAAACACACGCACACACATGCTATGCACACACACACACACACACACACACACACACACACACACACACACACACACACACACACACACACACACACACACACACACAGGTGCCTCCTAAGATACTGCATGGCATATTTACATGCCTCCAACATTAACCATTTTCGTAAACTCCTTTTTGTCTTCAACCTCTCTATCTTAAAATACCTTTTCTCACACATCTCTATTGGCCTACATATATTCACAGATCTCATTCAGAACTTTTGAACTTGAAATGTTGTGAACCTGTTTGTCCCCCCCATTTCCTCACCCACCATATCCTTCAACTACAACACCTCATCCCTTCTCCTCCTGCATGGACATGTTAACTCCTCCTCTCTCCACTTCTCTCCCATTTCCACACTCGACACCCTCTCCTCCCCACTACACCCCTCCTTACCCTCCTCCACCTCCCTACCCTCCTCCCTCCTATCCTCCTCCCCCTCCCCACCCTCCTCCCTACCCTCATCCCCGCCCCGCTCCAAAGGTACTCCGGCTTCAACAAGGAGTTCATGACATGGCAGCTCACTAATGGCCGGGCCTTCGTCTTTGGCCGCACAGACTGGGAGTACGTGTTCAATACCTTTGCATTTGGCTATGCAATAGGTTACCACTTCATAGCCACTGAAGCAGGAGCTTGTAACGGCAACTTCCTTGGGATCGGTATGTGATGGTGGTACGTATTTGTGATGGTCTGGAAATCCACGATGGTCCGTCGCTTGTCCCTGGTCCATGACAGTCAGTCACATGCATGTCCCTGGTCCATGATGGTCCGTCACATGTCCCTGGTCCATAACGGTCTATCACGTGTCCCTGGTCCATAACGGTCTGTCACATGTCCCTGGTCCATAACGGTTCGTCACATGTCACTGGTCCATGATAGCCCGTCACATATCCCTACATGCAGGTCCGTTGCATGACCGTCCATCATGTGTTCTTAACATCACCACCGTTTCTTAACATTTCCATTAATCTTTGCACGTATTTTTCTAGATCTGTGATGCTTCCTGGGTCACTTCACACACACACACACACACACATGCACCAATACACATGAACATACCTTACACAGCTGTCAACATCATAACGAATACTTCTATCATACTGATATTATTTTGTGCCCACACACCCACTTACATCATATAAATCATATCAACCTTTGTGAACTTGTCTGCATGTCTGCCTACCCAGGGATATATTATAAATCTCTCTTCTACACCCCCACGTCACGCACAAAGCTAAATATGCTAGGTGAATTGTATATCTACATGTGTGCCATTATTGTGATGTGTGTGTGTGTGTGTGCATTTACGTGAGTGTGTGTGTGTGTTCATGTACATTTACGTGAGTGTGTGTGTGTGTGTTCATGTACATTTACGTGTGTGTGTGCGTGTGTGTGTGTGTGTGGGCATTTACGTGAGTGTGTGTGTGTACGTGTGTGTATGTGTGTGAGCATTTACGTGAGTGTGTGTGTGCGTGTATATGTGTGTGTGTGTGTGCCTGTGTGATATGTGCCGCCCTTAACATGTGCAGCTGCAGAGGAAGGTTCTCAGAAACAATTCAGTACATGCCCTGTGTAACAGTAACTAATTGATAATCCTTTTGACCAAAAAAACATTATTAAAAAACACTTGTAGTGTATTTCGATTGCTCTCTGCATTGCTGGGTAACCTGTGACCTTTAAACTTAACAAGAGCTGATTAAGTTTTCACTTGTGTGGCTACATGTAGTGTGCGTATTGCATTTTTTATTTCAAGATCTGTTATAAAACTGGGCCACACCTTCCCATAACTGAACTGTGTGCTCCAGAAAAACACAATTGTGTACATGTGTGTGCATGTGTATGTGGACATGTATGTGTGTACTGTATGTGGGCATGTATGTGAGTATGTGCATGTGTGTGTATGTGTGTACATGTATGTGGGCATGTATGTGGGTATGTATGTGGGGGTTATGTTGTGAGTCTCTACTGCCAGTACCTGATCATTTTGCACCTCTGAGGTCCGCCATATTATATGTGTGCACACATTTGGAGCTCCATATACCTCTTTACGTTCATTCGCTCAATTTTAGCAACGTACATGTACCTTTTTTACCGGCCGATGTCATACTATGTTTGACAAAACATGAGTGTGTCTGTCTGTTATGTCTACTGATGTTATGCGTACATGTATGTCATGTGCATCATAACTTCACGTGTCTTTTGTTGACTTGTTCAATTTTTCTTCTTACACGTACATGGATCATCTTAACGGCAAGGGGCTGATATGATGGTAGGTCCATGTGGTGTGGTGTACTGGGTCCATGTGGTGTGATGTACTGGGTCCATGTGGTGTGGTGTACTGGGTCCATGTGGTGTGGTGTACTGGGTCCATGTGGTGTGGTGTACTGGGTCCATGTGGTGTGGTGTACTGGGTCCATGTGGTGTGGTGTACTGGGTCCATGTGGTGTGGTGTACTGGGTCCATGTGGTGTGGTGTACTGGGTCCATGTGGTGTGGTGTACTGGGTCCATGTGGTGTGATGTACTGGGTCCATGTGGTGTGATGTACTGGGTCCATGTGGTGTGGTGTACTGGGTCCATGTGGTGTGGTGTACTGGGTCCATGTGGTGTGATGTACTGGGTCCATGTGGTGTGATGTACTGGGTCCATGTGGTGTGGTGTACTGGGTCCATGTGGTGTACATCTTCAGACGTGTATGCTCTTACATGCACACACATGTACCATCATCTCCGTGTGCACAGGTGAACGCATCAGTCCAGGTGGACCAAGCTGACACATTTGGTATTTTGGTCACGAATGGAGAGTTTACGTCTTTTGTTGACCCATCATTTGGTATAAAGGTGTGTACAGTACATGTATGCATTCCCAGAACTGAGTTGCTGAGTTGCGCATGCTTTGCATAATGTGGCTACCTTCAATATGTTTCTGATTAATTTTTAATTATCTAATGATGTGTTGACATGACGTTACCACTCCCACCCCATGCCAACACACGTGTTTGCTGGTGGCATATGGCTTGACTGCCATTTCCCTTCTCCCATCTTCCTCCTCACTTCTCTCTCCTTCCACCTCCTCCCACCTCCTCCCTCTGCATGTCAATAGTTGGCTTGATCGTCTCTACTCCCCTCCCCTCTATCCCCTCCCCTCTATCCCCCGTTTCAAATCATTGGCGTGTGTCATTAGCTCACCACATTCAAGTGACCAAAGGCCACACCTCCTGTTTCCACTGCCTTCTCCCTTGTTCCTCCTCCTCCCCATTCCCTCCCCCTTCTTTGCACATGTGTAGAGAGGCGTGCCCACAATACATTAATTTATTTAGCTGGAGTGGGGTGGGGGTGTGGATGTGGGAGTCATGCTTCCGGGTGAAATGGTACTGTTTATATTGCACACACACACACACACACACACACACACACACACACACACACACACACACACACACACACACACACACACACACACACACACGTGGGATAACAACAGACATGTACATGTTCACATACTCCCACCAGCACATACACACAGGTCAACTCCATCTTGTCTTTCCCTCCTTGTGCACACAGGCTGATTCAACTGAGGTTGTGGTCGGACCCTCAAATGATGGTACCATACGTTTTGTAAACTGTGCATTCTGGGGACCCTCCAACCAGATTGCAAAGGTATGTGTGTGTGTGTGTGTGTATGTGTGTGTGTGTGTGTGTGTGTGTGTGTGTGTGTGTGTGTGTGCGTGTGTGCGTGTGCGTGTTCTTGCTAAGGAAACACGCTTGCCATTCGTTGCAACAGTACTGGCGGGTGCTTGTGTGTCTGGGGGGGTGTGGCCTGTGGGAGGTCACACTGTGTAGTAATTAATCTGTTTTGGAGTTGTAGCACTACAACTTGAAAGATGACCAATCAGGTCATAACATAAACTCTGGAGACAATTACACCATTGTATCATCTGTCATACAGTTACTCCTTAAAACACACACACACACCTAGAGGTTCACTCACACTCACACACACACTGTCTACAGACAGACTCCATGTATGTCCCCTTACAATTGCATTGTCTTCCTTATATCTACAATACCACCACAGGTTAGTGGACATGGCACTACAGGGTTTTCAGACTGTACCTTCAGCAGCTGGGATGCCCAGAAGAAGGTAGGAGGAAGGGACGGGAGGTGGGGTGGAGGTGTGGGGGTGGAGGTGTGTGTTGGGGAGGTGTGGAGGGTATGTGCATGTGGCGGATGTTATGTGACACCACAACCATTCCTGGTAATTTCATTTTAGGGAAACTCTGCTATTGTTGTGAATGATGCCACTGGAAGGTTAGTATCACACACACACGCACACACAAACACACACAACACACACACACAACCACACACACACACACACACACACACACGCATAACCCTGTGATGCAGAAGGTACAGCCTTTGGACTTAAAAAAAAAGACATTCTTATCTGCATGTTTGGTAATCCTCAGATATGCACAGGTTACTACTGTGTAGGTATCACCTCTCTCTCTCTCTCCTCCCTCTCTCCTCCCTCTCTCCCCCTCCCCCTCTCTCCCCCTCTCTCTCTCACCCCCTCCATTCTCAGTCTGCTGGTGAGAGGCTGCGACTTCCAACAAGATGGTAGCCAGATCACGCTTAGCATAACACTCAGGAAAGCGGTCATCGTTGGAAATACCTTTACTGTACGTACGTTACAGTCCCCTCCCCCCTCCCCCCCCCACCACCCTCTTTCCGTGCCACTGGTGCAATGCATTCACAGAGAGCTACGACTAGCCTGTGTGGTGGGGTCAGATGGAATGGTGTGCGCTCATTTCTACTTAACCATAGCTCACTGAACATACCCTTTGTAAAATCTTACCCAAACAACATTGTATGGTGTGTTAAATGTTTTTGTTTCACTGAGTAAATTTAGAAGTACGTATTTATTGTCTATGTCTATGTAATGGTTGTTGCAATCAGCTGTATACAAAACATCTCTGCCACCACCTGGTGGTGGTGTGTGGATTTGTAGGGCATTACATGGTGTGTGTGTGTGTGTGTGTGTGTGTGTGTGTGTGTGTGTGTTATATGCAGAGCCAGGGTGGTGATTGTATAGGACATTAATGTTGTTATGCAGGGTAGTACCAGGATCATTGGCAAGGCTTTTAACACCCAAATTGGTCTGAATGCTGATGACACTTGAGGATACACTGGAATGGGACTTACAAAGGAATGGAATGATACTGTTTGGATCCCAGAGGAATAGAATATTACTCTCTATTGCCATGTAATTGCACCATTTCTAATATTATAATAAAACCTGTGGTTAAAGCCAAGGGAATGGCAAAGAAATGTTTGTTGAAGAGGGAGACGAATGTATGTATGTGCCCAGTACCCAGGCCATCCTAAAGATAACAGAGTATACGTTGATGTGAAATATTTATATTTAAAAATAAAAAAATTGGAGCTAGCAAAAGCACGTGAAGAGAGATGTTTTGGAAATGGATCTCGTGAACAAGGAGGACCTGCTTGTGAGGATGGAGAACTGAAGGTGCCCCCACCCAGGGCCTGTCACAAGACTGGCTTCCTGTCACTGTTCAGGATATCTGTTTGCAAACACAACACACAACACACACACACACACACACACACACACACACACACACACACACACACACACACACACACACACACACACACACACACACACAGGCATGACTAGGTTGTAACACCAAAAATAAGACTGGGTTACCTACCTGACAGGAGTGTGTACCATGGTAACTGAAGGTACGTCAGTCGCGCCACTAGGAGGTCATTACTGGGGGGGGGGGGGGGGGGGGAGGGTGTGTGTGGTCACCAAAGAGTTGCAACACCACAAGAGGGCGTGTACCTTCTAGTTGATATCTGACCACCAGCTTCTTCACAAGAGAGAGAAAGAGAGAGGGAGAGGGGGAGAGAGAGGGGGGAGAGAGGGGGAGAGGGGAGAGGGGGAGAGAAAGGGGGAGGGAGAGAGAGAGAGAGGGGGGGAGAGGGGGGGGGAGAGAGAGATGCACTTAAATGAGCACAAATCCTCCATGGAAGGGTACACCCAAGACCCAGGCCATACATTTGGCTGTCTAGACACGGTGACTGTACACACACATACTCACTCTTACACACCATCACACAACAATATCGAACAAATGCACCACATTGAAGAGAGGGGGAGGAATACCTAATCAATTTCAGCATTACTTTGAACTGGCTAGTAGCCACCACCCCTTACAAAACAGAGCATTTATTTTTTATTTTTATGAAGATTGGCAACTATGGATGATACAAATTATTTTAGATAGCTTTATTAAACCTCCACCCCTTGTGAAGTAGGGTCAGAACTAATCACAGCCTAAAGATGCACCACATACGATATCAACTGTCCCTCCCTTCCAGGAGCTAGCATCCCTATCAGTGCCTCTCCATGAGATGTGCAGTCAGGTGCCCATTCCTCTCCCACTACTAACTTACCGACACACCTCACTCCCACACTTCCCCCTCACACCCACCCACACACCCCACCCTCACCATTTCCATCAGTCGTCACCACCACCACATCCCCTTCATCCTCCACCACCACTCCAGCTGCATGCTTCTTCGACTTACTGCCAGCCGTCACACCTTTGACGAAGAAATACATTTGTGGTAAATATTCAGGTGCCTATACAGTACACACTACACAACATACTAATAGGGTATGCTTAGGTAGTGACTGCCATGTGTGTGTATGTGTATGTGTGTGCGTGATAATGTCAACGGTGGTCCTCCCACATCTTTATCTCTGCTTAAAATTCTTGGCCAAGAAGGCAGGAATTTTGTTGGATCTAAATAAAACTGAAACTAAACACCTGTGTAATTGAAATGAAGGCATACATTTTAGCTATTTGTGGTATCAAGTTCATCACCACACGCATTTCTGTCTATAAGTTATGTTGATAAGTTATGTCGATAAAACCAAAAGAAGCAGCACTCTTTGTATGAAACCCCACCTATCTCAGAGGAGGTGGGGTTTGGAGATGACATCTATACCACCCATAGTTAAAATGGACATGTTACTTTCAATTACACAGGTGTTTCAGTTTATTTAGATCCAAGATCTCCAAATTCCTGCCTTCCTTCCGTGATCTTACCAAGAATTGTTTGCTGGGTATGCTAGGAAGTAAAGTGGCCATTAGAACTGTGTATTGGGCTAATAGACACAAGCCTGTTGCGGTTAGCGTTAGGCCTGTTTACTGAAAGGCTTCAAAGGAATGATTTCAGACCTCACGTGCTGTTAAAAGTGTGAGGTGGTGGCTACCCTCCTACATGAATGTATCCTATCACCCTCACATGTCTCACCTTAACACTACCATCTTTCACACTCACATATCACTTCACACAACCACACAAAATAATTTAGCACCAACACAAACGTACATGGGGATCACTCTTGACGAGGGTGGGTCTGGGAACTAGTGGAATGGTGGGTCTATCCCTCACACACACATACACACACACACACACACACACACACACACTCACAACTCTGGTTCATTCACTCCAGCTGACAAAACCATAGAACATAACCAGTAATGATTAAGAATGCACATGACTGTCATCTCAGGGGGGTACACCTGGGTGTCATCCCAGGGGGGGTACACCTGGGTGTCATTCCAGGGGGGTACACCTGGGTGTCATTCCAGGGGGGGGGGGGGGGGGGGCAAATGTACACCTGGGGGTGCACAGTTTGGCCGTTCAGTCACCGATGGAATCTAGTTACGTTTAAGGGTGCTGGCATGTAGTGAACGTTGTTTGGTTTGGACTGAAATGCGTAAATACTGTTAGAAATGTACAGAAAAATGCACCCGAAAGAATTATGTAACTGTAAATGAGTATATTCATAATCACAATCAACGCAAACGATTCTCTTTGACAGGTGTAACAAGTCTAAAAAGTAGAGCTATCGCTTATTTGCACATCTTGTTTGCTGCGCGTGTAAGCATAAAGGATACCTCTGTCAGCATGGCTTGTTTTACGTACTTCAACTTTGGACCAGACATGTAGCACGTGCCAGTACTGTTACATCTTTGGACCAGACATGTACTACGTGCCAGTACTGTTACATCTTTGGACCAGACATGTACTACGTGCCAGTACTGTTACATTTTGGACCAGACATGTACTACGTGCCAGTACTGTTACATCTTACGTGCCAGTACTGTTACATCTTTGGACCAGACATGTACTACGTGCCAGTACTGTTACATGAAACTTATTAAAATTAGATTCTGCAATGACCGAATGGTAAAATATTTCTGCTCAGATGTACCCCCCCCCCCCCCCCCCCGCCCACCTTCCCTACAACCCCTGGAATGACATTCAGGTTAATGGCGAGTAACATTGGATGTATTGTCTGCAAGTTTTGGCTGAAAATGCAACAAAATTATACCAAATGTATTAACTGCCTCCCCCACCTGTTCACACACACATATCCAATAGCTCCTTCTCTGCCTACCCTCCCACACCAAACCTCACCTCCCACACCTCCACTGAGCTCCAGCCCAGTGCACAAGGCAGCAGCGGTGGGCTCCACCCTCGATACAGCCATCTCAGCAAATCCCTTCCCTTCTGGTCCCCTCATCTGCAGGAAGTGGTAGGCGTGGCCTAGATCATGTACTTTGGACTTCTTTGAGAGGGCTCCAGTTAACCTCAGAAGTTTGTCGCCCATGGATATCTGGATATTAGAAAGGTGGCCTTAATGCTGGTGTGTGTGTGTGTGTGTGTGTGTGTGTGTGTGTGTGTGTATGTGTGTGTGTGCGTGTGTGTGAATAAGTACGAATGTGTACAGGATTGTATGCATGTTTGCATATGTATGTATGCATGTGGATATATATGTGTCGTGCACACACACAAATTAACACACACACAAACACACACCCTCACCCATACACCCTCACCCATACACCCTCACTCACACACACACACCCCCACTCACACACACACACCTGTTCCTTCTCCTTGTCCTTCCTTAGACACTCATCCTTGATGGCATCGTAACCCACAGCTCCCACAAACACCAACTTGGTCATGCCTGCACCCTGCACACACACACACACACACACACACACGCACACACACACATGCACACACACACACACACACACACACACACACACACACAAGGTCATGACAACAGACTACAAGATAAGCTGTTTCATTGATCAAGGCAACACCATCTCCTTACCACTAACCCACCAGCTTGGTTTTTGGAGACACACACACACACAGTAGCATCACACATAATGGTGCTCACTAAATGGAACGGTGTTTTCTGTTTATCACCCGTACGACACCAATCACAGAGACATTCTGTTACCAGTTAACACATCCCCCGCTAACAGGAACTAATAGCTCAGATGAAGAGGTACTCTGACATGGTATTTGCATAAACATTCACGAGGCTATACAATACAGTTGCCAAGCACACTAATTTGTTACAAAAACATGTTTTGCGTACGTGTGTACATACTTCTGTTCCCAAGCGGCAGTACAAAACACACATCTGCACACCACAACAAGTAAACACACAAAACACATGTGTGCATACGCCACCTCACTCATACCACAAACCTTCTGCACTATGTCTTCCACATACCACACAAGTACACCACCATACACACATACGTACACATGCACATTTTGTTTTATGGAGAGAAACGCAATGCCATGGTAGACACACATACATACATACATGCATGCATGCATACATACATACACACATACATACATACATACATACACATACATACACACATACATACATACATACACACATACATACATACATACATACATACACATACATACATACACACCTACATACATACATACATACATACACTACCAATACATACACACACCACACACATGTATACACACCGTGTTTTTGGCCAGCATTTGAACTGCCACTTTCTCTTCCGAGTGCTCCAGCCAGATATCGCTGAACGCCTTGATAAAGGTGAGCCAACGAATTCAAGTCTTGGCTTAACACTTAGCCCCACCCCCCCCCACTCACTTCCTCAAAGTTATCCACACAGAAGACAATGTTGGGATAGGCTGCATCAGTCAGCATACCTTTCTTGTCCATCCTGTTGGTACATTCAATGATCACAAGCCACACCCCTTCAAACCACAATTGTCACATTACAGTAATGCACCTGAATGGTTTTAATTATTGTGGTATAGATAACCAAAATTAATTTTAAGAATAAGAATAAAAATCAAATGACGAATAAGGTGTATCCATCCCTGAGGCCAATAAAACTAGCTAAAATATTTGAAGCAATGAAATTCACAATTAGTAGTAGGCCTGCAGTAGGCCTACAGTAGGCCAGACATAGGCCAGCAGTAGGCCTGCAGTAGGCCAGCCATAGGCCTACAGTACGCCAGCCGTAGGCCTGCAGTAGGCCAACAGTAGACCAGCAGTAGGCCTGCAGTAGGCCAGACATAGGCCTACTGCAGGCCTACTGCAGGCCTGCAGTAGGCCAGCAGTAGGCCAGCAGTAAGCCAGCAGTAGGCCAGCAGTAGGCCTACAGTAGGCCTACAGTAGGCCTGCAGGAGGCCTGCTGCCTTGTGAAGAAAGAACAGATTAGTGTGGTGTAGATAACCAAAATTTATTTTGGTTCATTCTTTACAAGTTTTAATCTTGAATTTGTAAACAATTTATCTTGTCGAACTTTATCAAACTATTAAACAGACAAATCTATTAATAATTGCAGGTGATGGTACAAGCTAACAAGCTATTTTGTACACCAATGTACTTGCTCAAGACGACATATTCATTTACAAGCATCTGCAAACACGGTAATCCATGTTCAGTGTGATATTTGGCCAAGTGGTATAAATTACAATTCAAAGGAATCAGTTTCAACATGTCACAAAAAAATTATTATCTCGCCGAGTAGTTGCCAAGACGACCCAATAAAACGACAAGCTACAAAAATAGTTTGCTTGATTGAAGGTGTATAGTTTTAATATTTATGATGGAGTCTAATTATTTAAACAGAATGGATTTACAGCATGCCTTCAATTTGTGTGTGTGTGTGTGCATGTGTGTGTAGGATGGTCAAAGAGGTGTGTGTGTGTGAAGTGGTAGCAGGGTCAGTACACACACACACACTCACACGTTGAGGGGGTTGGGAAGACATACGTGTGCACCGTTGTGGCTGATTACCTTCGCTGGCTTGGTGAGGGATAGAGTTGCTGTGAGTGGACATGGAGATATAAATAACACTCCTTCCAAGATGAAATTCATCCACATCCATTACACACACACACACACACAATCACCATGACATGCACTAGTGAGGGGAGAGGAGGGATGTGTGACACACCACACATGCACATGCACAAACATACCACCGTTTTAGTCCTGGAAACACGTTGAATCCTTGTTGTCTCCTGACGCACTGTGACCACACTGCAGGTCAGCTGGTACTCAAACTGCAATGGAAGGGAGGGGGGGGGAGGTGGGGGGGGGAGGGGAGGGGGGAGGTGGGCAATCTGTAAAGGGGCGGAGCCTAAAACTAAAGTGGAGTCTGGGATAGAAAATA
The DNA here is from genome assembly GCA_963681505.1 of Eunapius fragilis. Classification (NCBI taxonomy): domain Eukaryota; kingdom Metazoa; phylum Porifera; class Demospongiae; order Spongillida; family Spongillidae; genus Eunapius; species Eunapius fragilis. The sequence continues at coordinate 2,423,115 of OY811975.1, read as the reverse complement.
AAACTAAATGCCTCGCAGTGTTTTGCGGTGTCCCGCCGGTCTACTCAATGAAAATATTACTCGTTGCACTGAAAAGGGACCCAGGAATGCATGCTCATCCTTTCATCAAGCTTTCACGATTTATTAGATATTCTGAGAGATACCTAGAGGTCCTTTTACAACTTCTTTCTTATGCACTGGAAATTGGTCTGTCCATCATGGAGTAAGATGTTTAATTACGTGCACGCACACGCCAAATTTGATGCTACGACCTTTCAATTCGAGCTGTGCACACAGGTTATTAACTACAGTGCGATGATCTCATTTGATGATGTGAAATACAAATTTACCAGCCCCTTATATCCATGGTTACCACGCAACCATAACTCAATGGGAGTGTCGCAGTGAAACGGGACCTCCTGACATGATCATATAACATTTTCCAAAGAAGGAAATACAGGAGTTAGAAAATTGTATTTGCTTCCCCCCCCCCCTCCTCCCACCCCCGTCTTACTCCAATATGTCCCCCGACAATAGTGTGATTGAGGTGGTGTGTCAAATTTGATTTGAAGTAGTTGTTATATACATGTAGTAACGCTCTAAAACTAGAATGCTCCTGTGTTTATAGGGAATAATTAACTGGTACTGCATCACTGCTTGTGATGAGTTTTTACATGGTGCGAAACAACTTCAAAAATTTCTCGCAGAAAACTTAGGGTTGTAAGCGTGTAAGTACCAAAAAAAAACTGTGATGCAGTGTGTGTCGGGTAGTACTGGATTATTCCCTGTGTTAATGCAAAGTAACCAGCTAAACATTTTTTTTGAAGGACTAGTGGGGGTGGGGGGGTGGCATAACAGGTGGGAATGGTCACCAAGGTTACGGTGAGGCATCGTAATGGAGCCTGTGTAACTGCACAGCCCCCTTACCTCATGAAGGATGAGGTTAAGGTACAGGGTCTCGTCCCAGAGGTAGGAAAGGTCTGAGACACTGGGGGGGAGAGGAGGGGAAAAGGTGTCAAGTCCAGTACCCAGACCTAAACGTTTTATATACAGTTGCAACATGACATTACCAGGATAATCACACCCACTCACTCCCTCTACTCTTCCCCCCCCCCCCCCCCCCCTCTCTCATGGTGATAGAACCACATGATTGCTTCATTGATCATGCTAGAGATTTAACCCTCATACCATTCACTGAGGGAAGATGAAAACCCACACCAAAATGCAACAATAAAACCAAATACCTCTCTCATACGGAAAGCTTTCAATGTGCACTGGTATTAACCCTTTGCCCACCAATGTATGCACTGGTAATAACCCTTTGCCCACCAACGTGCACTCATATTAAACGTTTGCCCACCAATGTGCACTGGAATTAACCCTTTCCCCACCAATGTGCATTCATATTAACCTTTGCCCACCAATGTGCACTGGTATTAACCCTTTGCCCACCAATGTGCAGTGGCACTAACCCTTTGCCCACTGGTGTTAACCCTTTGTCCACACCAATGTATGTACTTGTATTAACCCTTTGCCCACCAATGTGCACTGGTATTAACCCTTTGCCCACTAATGTGCACTGGTATTAACCCTTTGCCCACCAATACATGTAACTCAACACAACATGATTGCACAATGCTTAGAAGTTTAGGTCAGAGTGTTGTGCTTGGATTCCATGACTTACTCAGGGAGGGGTCTGGAATCCCTTCTGGCAACATCCACCACCTTGTCCTTGTGCTGCAAGGGTACCACGTGTGATGGGCAACATAAAACACACGCCACGCCCACACGCGAGGAGTTTAAACAACACGTGATAAAGGGTTACCACACTACCCTCTACCATAGATATTTGAATAGATATCTAATCTTTATGCTCTCACCTAGTCTCCCCCTCCCCCCCCCCCCCCCCCTCCCTCGCCTCGGACTGAAACGTCTGGCAAATGCCAATATAGGATGCGTTTCCTTATTAAGCTGGCAATTCTGTCCAGGGGAGGGCGGAGGGTCTAGGTCACGTGCAGCGTCCACTCGATCGAATTACTCCGTGGCGACTGACCTGTAATCTGACAAAGAACAGAAGGTCGTCCCGCCCATCGTGATGGCATTCAACAAAAATGCGGCGAAAGGCGTCAGCATAGTACTGCACGTCTGAAGGCTGGGCTGAACGAAGCAATGGCAGTGATAAATAAATAAACAAGCCAATTAAGTCCTGAGTTCGCTCACTCGACGCTTTGGGCTTGCTAAAAGTGTTTGCGTCGAATTTACCCCGTAGTTCAGCTAGTAATTCCTGGAGCGAGGCCATTAATAAGACAAGTCCCGCCCTTCATCGGACTTCTCCGTTTATTATAAGTAACTTTTATAATGTTTTTTATCGTGGGTAAACTTTTGACTTCGTAAGGATTGCTCTGCTTTGTCCTGCTACGGGGCTAGCTTACACGATATCAACGAAGACATATATATGAGACACTGTCAAAATCACCCTTGTGATACTTTTCCAGGACAAGCAAAACAAAAGTAACGCTCGCATTGAAATGTATGGCTAATTATAAATTCTGTACCTTATAACATTATGATGGATAGCCCAATTTAGGATGCGTAAGGACCATTTGATAGAAGCTCTTAATTAGGAGTTCACGGAAAATAAAAAAAAAATTGAAAACTTGAAAAACTACCCAGAAAGGTGCATGATTTTGTGACACACTATCCCATAATTATGTGTTAAAGAATAACGACTGTGCATACCGCAGCCTGGCTTTGTGCAATGGCGAACCTCACATAAACTAGACCTTAAGTTTGCAGAGATGTACATACGCTATAGACCTTATGCACACGCATATATGAATAAATTAGGGCGTGACTGTCATGTGACATACAATCGTGCGGTTTCTAAAAGCTACAATGTGTGCTGAAGAATCCGAGGCTTACAAGCAGCTAGATGCTGTGGGGAAGCAGCGCTACACAGAGAAGCTCCAGCTGTTGGGCTTAGCGGGTGATCCATATGTTGCTCCAAGGGATGCCTTCGTAGCGGATCCAGAAACGTGGCCAGCAGTAGATTTCCCCGATATATGCGTTTATTTGATCCACTCACCAAGTCCATATACAAAAGAAGCGTTGAAAGCTTATAAAAGTACGGAGGCTTGGGCTTACTTTTCAGCTGGCTATATGTAAGTGACATAAAACTGATGCAACTCAACAGCGAAGCGTGCCTTGTTCTAGCAAAGGTATCATATTAACTATTAGCTAGCAACATTGCCTTCAATGTAGAAATTTTCATCAATCTCTCAGGTTCAGCATGGTCAGAAAAGAAGCTCTCCACCTCTGAGACCATGGATTGGTGTCCGTTACAACGGAGAAATCACTTGTGCCCATTGCAACTGCATGGCGGGAACAGGAGAAGCCTGTTCTCATATTGCAGCATTGTTGTACGCTGTAATGACAAAGGCAAAGTTGCGAAATGAAATGGCTTGTACCTCTGTTCTATGCAAATGGATGGAACCTTCGCAGACTAATGTGAGTTCACTGCTTTTGATTATGCTGGCTTTTCACTGTTTTCTATTTCCAGGCCTCATTTGCCACTATTAAGGACATCAAATTCTTCAATCCTTTGAGTACTTTAAATGCAGCTTTTCAATGTTCTGATTCACAGTACTCAGAACAACATGATGCTGCAAAAAGTATTGATGTAATGCCACCACAAATTGCAGAAATGAATGAATTTTATGCAAGACTTCATGTTGCAAATCCAAAAGCTGCTATTTTGTCCATCATTCCTGGCTATTCCGAAACATTCAACAGCAGTTCATCATTGCCACCAATTATGCTGGATTTTGCAAAACCAGAATACATGGATTTAGAATATGCAGATCTCCTAAATGAATGTGAAAAGATCTTCTGCTCATTGTTTGTTACTTCAGAACAGGCAGCCCGCTTAGAGAGAGTAACAAGGGAGCAGGCAAAGTCTAGGTTGTGGTATAGTCACAGAGCAGGCAGAATCACTGCATCCAAAATAAGACAAGCAGCACATTCACCTCCTGGCAGTCCATCGATGAGTCTTATTAATGCCATATGTTATCCTCAAAATGTAAAATTTATAAGCTGTGCTACAAGGTATGTTGATATCTGTTTTATCTCCTATACACATCCAGGTGGGGCACTGAAAATGAATGTGCAGCAAGGGAGCAGTTCAAGGTAGTAATGAAAGCCCAGCATAGTAACTTTTCCATATCAGTGAGTGGCCTTGTTATTAATACACAATACCCACACCTTGGAGCATCCCCAGATGGAGTAACTATGTGTGAGTGCTGTGGTAAGGGTGTGGTAGAGTTGAAATGCCCATATTCTGCTAGAGATTATACTGTCCATGAATCTGCATTGGATTATCTAGAATATGCAGCAGATAGCATTCGCTTAAAGAAGGAACACTCATACTTCTATCAAGTGCAAACCCAAATCTTTTTGTGTCAAGCACAATTTGCACACTTTGCAGTATGGACACCAAAAGGAATCCACATTGAACGTATAGAACCATGTGTTGAATTTTTTCATGGTGTAGTTGCGAAAGTACAACCATTTTACCTCAGAGTTATTCTTCCAGAGCTTATCGGAAAGTGGTACTCAAAGCAAAAATTAACACCATGTACCAACAAAAAATCATCACCAGCAGAGGAGGAACAAATAACTGAAGAAGTGTGGTGCTATTGTAGAAAACCAGAGGAGACTGGTAAACCTATGATTGCCTGCGACAATCCTGCCTGTCCAACTGAGTGGTATCATATGGCATGTTTCAATATGGAGTTGGTTCCAAGAGGGAAATGGTATTGTCCTGATTGTGAACAGCAATTTAAAAAGTAGTTACTCATGTATGATATGCATGCATGTATTAATTGAATGGTACAACTGATTCACACATATTACATAATGCAGAACACACTGTTAGCATACAATCGATTGTACAAATATCATTAGAGTTGTTCTTTAGTAGCAAAATTGGAATGACTCCCTTCAGAATTGTATACTTAGCTTTTAGGAGTGAAATAACACGTTCAACATGAATCCTCACATGTGATATTTCCCTTGACCAATCAACCTCATGCCTGCTGAGTTGTTTTTTGCCTTTAGTAAATGGAGGAACAACAACTTGAGCACAATAAAGACCCACTGAGTCTTCTATAGTGAAGCCACGATCAGCTAATATGATGTCACCAGGGATCAGTTTTTCTAAAATGCCACATTGCTCTGTAATAAAATTATCAGATGCTCTTCCACCCCATGCTTTTGAAAGGAAAGAGACAGTGCCCTGAGGAGTAATTCCAATAAGTACTTTTATGGTATTGTGGTGTTTATAATTACTCCACGTTTGTGACCGTGCTACAAGATCGGTTGGTCTCTCTATAAATATCTCTGTACAGTCAAGTATACAAATGCATCTGCCATAAAACTTTTTGAATGTTTGTGGCATACTCTTTGTAACTTCATCTCTACAAGGCCAGTAAATAAGTAGGCTCAGCCGTTGAGCCATGATGACAATCCATCTGTTAAAGAGGCGTGAAACAGTTGACTGAGACACCCCAAACATATATGCTAGATCCTGTTCATCACAGTTCAATCTTAGCTTCATTATTACCAGTAGAATCTGCTGAAAGACAGTCAACTTTTTGCAATTCTTTTCTGTTATGTTCGATGACACAAACTGAACAGTAAGTTGAAGTGTTGCAAAGTTGGGGAGGCCTGTATAATATTTAACCTTTTTATCATCCCTTTCCATAGTTTCTTCTGTTAGATGTATGACCTGTAAACACCTCGGTAGTTTTACCATTTGCATTTTCATCCTTCTGCATTCTTTACACTCAATATTTGGAGCATTTTGTTCTTCAATGTATTCTTCAATGTCCTCATCATTAATTTCATTGCCTCTATCTTCACAATGAAAATCCATGTGAACAACCTCAATGTTGTCTGTGCTAATCTCTTCAGTAATCGTTGCTGATTCAAAGTTAAAGTACGATCTATCAGCTTTTTCTGAGCTTTGGCTGTTATCCAAATCTGCAGTAAAATCTGCACAGAAGTGATTTGTTTGTGTCCCAACTTCTACAGTTGTCCCTTCATTACTACATGTTTCATTGATGGCTGCCATTATTTAATGGACATGAATATTGAAAAACACAAGCACACTAGCTATGTTTGTACCTTCCATATTTGATGGTAACTGCTCCTCTGTTTGTACCCCAACTGCATGATGTGTCAGTATAGGTTATATGGCAGTGTCACATTATATCCGCAACAAACCTGAAATAGTGACTGCTCGAGGATGAACTGAAACATCTGAACCGTCTCCTAATAATCGATAGCGTTTCCGTTTTGGTCTTTCAAGTGTAAATTTTCGTGGCATCGATGGAAGTGAATTATGAATAACTCTGTAACAGAACGTAATTCAAACATGCTGTAAGACGATGCGCAAATTAGAACCTTCCAAGCAACCTATTTTACTCTTCTTTATTAATAGATATAAGAGCACGAGGTGCAAAAGGGAGCACAGTTTACCCTGTCACACCACAAAAACTTGAATATATACCTGTTTGCTAAGTACAGGTAAGGTAAAAAATGGTTTTTGGCGCAATCTAAGAGCGATAAATAACCACGCTGTTCTAAAGCTCATTTTGTTTATTGCTTCGGCAGACTACCAGAGGGAAAACACGCTATTTCATTGCGTACGGCGGCGACCAAAACTCAGAGCGCCACGCTGCACAGAGATCGAACATACATCTTTGTTTTTGAAGGTTATAAGCATGTTTAGATCATTTCCCACCCAACAGTACTCTCGTTTACCTCGTAAAACCGTCAGTCTTTGAGAAGTCACACGCTGATCACGTGATGATAATTATTCATTTATGCGTGTGCATAAGGTCTATACCTACGGGAGAAAAAAAAAAAACATGTCATACGTTACCATATTAAACATGGTTCATTGATGGAGAGTTCTCACTGTCATATTGGTGGCAGCTGGATCCGCCTCCTCCCCCCCCCCCCCACCTCCTCACTCTAACGGATGTAACACGTTTAGGGTCGATGCATATAATTATTATAAACCGATGTAATTCATATAATTCAGTTGCATGTTACAACCCGCATATGGAATATAGAAGGACCAGAGTGTCTAAACGCTTTATAATAGGATTGTCAATCTAAATTTATTTTACATGTAGTCAAATATGAACCGTATATATTTTACATAGACAAACCGTGCAATAAAATGTACAATAACACGATACAATATTGAAAACTAAAACACCTCAGTACAGAGTTAAGTTCCCTTCGTGAAGTTCCAGGAGTTGGCATCCACCCTTAAGAGGAGAAATTAATTAATTTGACACAATAGTGTACAACATTTAGATAATAACGTAACTGCCAAATGACTTTGATGAAAGTTTGAAAGTTTCAAATTTAACAAGTTAAGAAAATCATTCTCTAACGAGAAAGCTGGTGGGATATAGGAATTGGAAGCAAAAGTGAAGGGAACAAGGTTTTGGGAAAAGAAAAAAGAGACAAAAATCCAGTATTTACATGTGCTAAATATAGGATTTTTCTTTTCTCAAAACCTTGTTCCCTTCCTTTTTACACCACCTTCGCCTCCAATTCCAATATCCCACCAACTTTCTCGATAGAGAATGTTTCTTTCCCTCTATTTTTAATTTTATTGTCGATGATATCAGCAAATACTGGCGAGTGCTGACAAGTTATAGTTATGACGTAGCCTCGTTAATTGAAGATCGGGCATTTATGCAGTTCCCGTCTCCCCGACCTCTCACTTCAATTACCGTCACAGAGCCGACGCCGGCATTTAAAAAGTGGTGCGGCCAAACCGCGCGCAGGCCGGGCGCTTGTATGAAATGAAACAAAGGATTGATGAGCAAAAAGGAGCCACAAGCGAGATGAGTATTAAATGAATAGCACTTGCATCATGCAGCAGAGTACGCAATTAACTATAAAGTATATAATTTTTTTTTTAATCGAAGTTTCAAAAAGTGGTGCGGCCATGGCCGCACCTGCTTGAACGGCGGCGTCGGCCCTGGTGGTCACGCTCGAGAAGACGCCCGCATTTGTTCAGGATCCGCATATACCGAAAGCGGGAGGACTCTAAGGGGGCGTTACAAACTATTTTGGAAAAGTTGACGTCATTTTGACATTGGGGGGGGGGGGGGGGGGGGGGGGGGGGGGGGGGTCAGGCTCGTGATGTACTGACCAAAAAAATGGCGTCCGAACTCCCACAACCTTCGATATCAATGACGTTATGAAGGGGTGGGGTTATAATGAAACGTCACAATGACGTTATCTTTTCCAAAATAGTTTGGAGACACCCCCTAACTCGTCGAACGTCTCGATTTTGAAAGTATTTCTCTCGTCGTTTAGCTCTCGTGAAGGCATTTTGACAAAAACAACTTCGCTAGCCAAGTGTGGTCAAATGCAATCAAACGAAATTCCCACCTGCACAATTCTAATTATACGTGAACGTTGCCATGGGAACGCTTGCACTCCGCATTACGTAATGATTACGTATGTCAGTTGCATGCATGATATATCTGATACCTGCAGATGTCCTTCCAGAAAATTCTAAAACGATTGGTATAATTTGCGCTCTTGAAACCATTCCTATATCTATACTCATCCGAGAAGAATTAGAAGACGACGACGGAGAAAAATTGGTCTGGGGACGAGAAAAAACACGAGCTTTTTTGATCTCTTAAAACAAAGTTTGAAGACTGGAACAAAACATTAAAATGACCGTCTTTGCCTTCTGGTTCGATAGCAACAAAGAGCCGTTTCTTGGTACGCGAGTTATGCGCCTATCATTGTTACGTGAGACACCCCCCTGGGGCATTGGGAGGGATTTGACCTTTATTAAAGCAAACTGCCCCTGGTTGGGGGTTAATATCCGGTCAAATGTCTATACTACGTGGTCTGATAAAAGGTCAAACGCGTGCCCCACTATGGTCAAATGTGTGGTCAGTATAATATTCACGCGTCAAATCCCCACCTAATCCCGACTTCGCCCCAGGGGAGGGGGGTCTCACGTAACAATGATAGGTGCATTATACGCGGGTCGCGTTTAAAAAAATAATTTCATGACCCGGGTCAATTCCTAGATAGGAACCACTATCGTAGTTCCTGATTCAGTGCTATTTTACTAGTTAATCAAAACAAAAATGCTAAATGACCGCTACAATTTTAATTCTTTCCCCACGCGACATCCTGGTTATCAGTTATTCCCTCCACATCCCTAGCTCTCCATCTTGACCCAATTGAATTCAGGGTAGCTGTCAAGTGGTGGCTAGGCCAAGATACCTCCCAGGGCTCTCAGTGTGCTTTCTGCCCTGCCCACAGTCTGGACCCTCTTGGACACCATGCATTAACATGCAAATGTGGGGGTGATGTTATTACACGCCATAATGCTCTCAGGGACACTTTAGCGCACTTTCTTCACCGTGCACATGCTTCAATCGAAGTTGAAGCTGGTGCTGGGCTCTTTCCTGACCATTCACAGTCACGGCCTGCTGATATTCTCGTGAAGCATTGGAACCATGGAAGGCCCGTTGCCCTGGACATCTCCGTTGTCTCACCGCTAAATCCTTCAACTTTAGCTGAAGCGGGAGCAACGGTTGGTGCAGTCCTTGACGCAACGGAGAGGAGGAAACACCAGGCCAATGATGTAAAGTGTTTAGCTTTAGGGTGGGTCTCAACCCCTCTAGTAGTTGACTCCTATGGGGCTTGGGGTAACGAAGCTTCAATATTTCTGGCTCAGATAATTGCTAGGCTTCCGATCCACAAGTCTCTGCCAAAGGCACAGATATCTTTTGAGCTTTTCGCAAGCTTGAGCATTTGCCTAACAAGAGCGAATGCCAGAGCCATCCTCCGTAGAATCCCATCTTAACTGTAGTGTGTTTATATATAGCAAGTGTTGTGTGTATGAGCTATCATCTAATTGTATGTATTTTATGTCGCATTTTATGTAATGATTACAAATAAATAAATAAATATACGTTCAGTGAGTTTTTATAATCCATTACATAATCTAATACCAAATAATTATAAAATGGTATTTTTTACTTCATTTAATAAGGACTAATTATGAAAATTAGTTATCCCAAAGAATAAATTATGTCTTAAAGTTAATAACTTTATTAACTTGAAATCAGTGCTCTTCCACCGCATATTCAGATCCTATGTAACTAACGTAGTTCCTGATAAACAACAACCGCATCAGTGGAATATATGGAACAGTGTCCAGCAAAATCAACCTTATGATACTTCCAGGACATACAAAAGAAAAGTTTCTATAACTTTTAGAACAGCGGAAAATAGATTTATGAGTATAATGATCGAGTGCATTATAACTATAATTGGAGTGTACCTTAATCTTCGAGCCGCGCAATTGTTTAGTTGAGATCCTTTCATGGCTAATGCAACACCACCAGGGATTGGAATTCTATAATTTACAACCGATGCCCAAGGTACTTTTTAAACAAGGTTTTCATTTCAAGCCTAGTTCCCAGGCGATTTACTTTTACAATGATGTAAACAATTTTTATATTAGGAAGAAGACTGATAATGATTTTATCAAGCAACTTGTAGAATTTAGAAGTGTCCTCATGACCGTTTTATTCTACAGGCTGCAGTACTAAGAAAAGAATTGGTATAATACAAATGACACAAATAAAAGCATTTCTGACACTGCCAAAAAAGTGGCTTCTTTGCAAGCTGGAGCATTTGTCACCATGGATGGTTTACAGAGGTCAATACAACGTTTCACAGATACAATTAAAAAGCATCTAGATTGGAATTGGGATGCATGATTAAACTGTTAGATGAGCAGTTTATCCTTCCAAAACCTTTTTAGCACCTCCTACTTCTACATCATTAGTTGACAAGCCAAGTAGTTTCATTTCACGGAAGCCAAGAACCCACTGTTAACATTGCTTACAATTAGATTTAAAGCAGCTATACTCGAAACAGTCGAAAGTTTCAAACTATTTTAAACAGAAAGATTGCAAGCAACTACAGGCTTTGAGTAGAAATTGAAAGCAACCTTTGCTCACAATGAAGGGATCTTAAAAACAATGGCTCAGATAGATACTGCAATAGAATTGTTGAAGCAACAAGTAGGTGGTACAAAATATATAAAAAAATTGGTGATGTAGGATTTGTAGACAGCAATTGAGTAAAAAGTAAGGAAACAAGGAATCACGGATATTAGGCATTCATTTAATTATAAATATTACATACCTACATTTAGCACAGAATTTCAAAGAGGTAGATTTGCTAAATAATGTAGGTCTGTAATATTTATAATTTTAAAATGAATGCCTAATATCCGTAATTCCTTGTTTCCTTACTTTTTACTCAATTGCTGTCTACAAATCCTACATCACCAATTTTATTTTAATTAAAATTTTATATCTTGTTTCACACATTTTTATGCATGAGAATAAACGAAGGAGGAAGTATATATGCATATTGAGGCATCTATTGGGCAACCTTATACTCTATCGTAGCACAAGAGACCATTTGATCTGCTCACATGCATTGGGCCTTCATGCTATCCTTCTTACTCTCGGGATCGGCTTTGTAGTGCTTCCTGTCGCAAGTCTTCTTTTTTCATGCGCTTCTTGAAAACTGTACGCTCCTCAATATCTTGTGACTCGCCAACACAACAGTCATCATTTAACTTTGCGATCTTCTTTGAGCGATTCATTTCTCTTCGCGAGCGACGTGACGGCCACAGCAAAAAAAAGACGCAAATCATATTTTGATTCCACAAGTGATCTGTTATGTCATATCTGTACCAAAACTGTTATCATTTTGGTACAGATATGAAAAAACAGATCACTTGTGGAATCAAAATATGATTTGCGTCTTTTTTTTGCTGTGGGCGTTTTGAAGAAAACAAACCAGACATGTCAAGCTTTTGGTGCACCGTACAACCGTGACATAGCGCACTATATGAAATATAGAACGTGTTCTACCACACGTTCCCGCACCCCGTTGAAGTTAGCCGCACATTCCTCAGCCGCACATTATACAATGAATAAGTTAACATTCCACTAGCGGCGGGCGGCGGATGCGTGCGTTTGATGTCTGTATGAGGTTGGTCCACGGTTGTCGATATGACCATTCTAACGGCGATGCTTAGGACATGGTAGGTACGCAACGCATCTAAGTCTCAGCTCTCACAAAACTCAGAGAATATAATAAAAACGCCCATGACTATACACGAATTGAATCAAAAATGACACACCATGCAACTCATACGCTATGCTCACAGTTCCTAGATGCTTAAAAATGTAGCAAACATCCATAGTGTTGGGCCAATGTATGCGACGGTTCAGAACGGGTCCAAACCAATTGATCAGTTATTCATAGCTCTGGTTGTCAACCAAATCAATTTCATGATTGGGTAACATGTACCCAGCTTACATGTATATGAAAAGTGCATGCACCACTGGTTTCCAACATTGAGGGACTGAGTTGCACCATGCTATGAACCACCATTCATCTTATGAAATAGTGCATTGAACTGAATTCATGCAGTGCTATAGTTGTTATGACACAATCCTTTGTTCTTTCATGTACATATATAGGTAGCCTGCATGTGTGCAGATCAGTTCAAACATATTGAAGCAATACATTATTCTTCACTGAAGATGGATGCCACCTCTGTAAGTTCTAAAGCAGATCCAGACATTCTGGTGACAGTTCCATGTTCCCATAGGGTAGGTGTGTACATGAGAGGATGGGGAACCCAACGCCACGCGTAGTTCCCCAATGCCTGGCCAACCAGCAGTAGGCCTACAGTAGGCCTACTGCTGGCCTACTGCTGGCCTACTGTAGGCCTACTGCTGGCCTACTGCTGGCCTACTGTAGGCCTACTGCTGGCCTACTGCTGGCCTACTGTAGGCCTACTACTGGCCTCCTGCAGGCCTACTGTAGGCCTACTGCTGGCCTACTGTAGGCCTACTGCTGGCCTACTGTAGGCCTACTGTAGGCCTACTGTAGGCCTACTGTAGGCCTACTGCTGGCCTACTGTAGGCCTACTGCTGGCCTACTGTAGGCCTACAGTAGGCCTACTGTAGGCCTACTGTAGGCCTACTGCAGTCCTACTGCAGGCCTACTGCTGGCCTACTGTAGGCCTACTGCTGGCCTCCTGCAGGCCTACTGTAGGCCTACTGCTGGCCTCCTGCAGGCCTACTGTAGGCCTACTGCTGGCCTACTGTAGGCCTACTGCTGGCCTACTGTAGGCCTACTGTAGGCCTACTGTAGGCCTACTGTAGGCCTACTGCTGGCCTACTGTAGGCCTACTGTAGGCCTACTGTAGGCCTACTGCAGGCCTACTGCAGGCCTACTGCTGGCCTACTGTAGGCCTACTGCTGGCCTACTGCTGGCCTACAGTAGGCCTACTGCTGGCCTACAGTAGGCCTACAGTAGGCCTGCAGGAGGCCAGCAGTAGGCCTACAGTAGGCCTACAGTAGGCCAGCAGTAGGCCTACAGTAGGCCAGCAGTAGGCCTACAGTAGGCCTGCAGGAGGCCAGCAGTAGGCCTACAGTAGGCCTGCAGTAGGCCTACAGTAGGCCAGCAGTAGGCCAGCAGTAGGCCTACTGTAGGCCAGCAGTGGGCCAGCAGTAGGCCTACAGTAGGCCTGCAGGAGGCCAGCAGTAGGCCTACAGTAGGCCTACAGTAGGCCTGCAGGAGGCCAGCAGTAGGCCTACAGTAGGCCTACAGTAAGCCAGCAGTAGGCCAGCAGTAGGCCTGCAGTAGGCCTACAGTAGGCCAGCAGTAGGCCTACAGTAGGCCAGCAGTAGGCCAGCAGTAGGCCAGCAGTAGGCCTACAGTAGGCCAGCAGTAGGCCAGCAGTAGGCCAGCAGTAGGCCTACAGTAGGCCAGCAGTAGGCCTGCAGTAGGCCTACTGTAGGCCTGCAGGAGGCCTACAGTAGGCCTGCAGTAGGCCTGCTGCCTTGTGAAGAAAGAACAGATTAGTGTGGTGTAGATAACCAAAATTTATTTTGGTTCATTCTTTACAAGTTTTAATCTTGAATTTGTAAACAATTTATCTTGTCAAACTTGATCAAACTATTAAACAGACAAATCTATTAATAATTGCAGGTGATGGTACAAGCTAACAAGCTATTTTGTACACCAATGTACTTGCTCAAGACGACATATTCATTTACAAGCATCTGCAAACACGGTAATCCATGTTCAGTGTGATATTTGGCCAAGTGGTATAAATTACAATTCAAAGGAATCAGTTTCAACATGTCACAAAAAAATTATTATCTCGCCGAGTAGTTGCCAAGACGACCCAATAAAACGACAAGCTACAAAAATAGTTTGCTTGATTGAAGGTGTATAGTTTTAATATTTATGATGGAGTCTAATTATTTAAACAGAATGGATTTACAGCATGCCTTCAATTTGTGTGTGCATGTGTGTGTGTGTGTGTGTAGGATGGTCAAGGAGGTGTGTGTGAAGTGGTAGCAGGGTCAGTACACACACACACTCACACGTTGAGGGGGTTGGGAAGACATACGTGTGCACCGTTGTGGCTGATTACCTTTGCTGGCTTGGTGATGGATAGAGTTGCTGTGAGCAGACATGGAGATATAAATAACACTTCTTCCAAGACGAAATTCATCCACATCCATTACACACACACACACACACACACACACACACACACACACACACACACACAATCACCATGACATGCACTAGTGAGGGGAGAGGAGGGATGTGTGACACACCACACATGCACATGCACAAACATACCACCGTTTTAGTCCTGGAAACACGTTGAATCCTTGTTGTCTCCTGACGCACTGTGACCACACTGCAGGTCAGCTGGTACTCAAACTGCAAAGGGAGGGGGGAGGGGGGAGGGGGGGGAGGGGAGAGGGGGGGGAGGGGAGGGGGGAGGTGGGCAATCTGTAAAGGGGCGGAGCCTAAAACTAAAGTGGAGTCTGGGATAGAAAATAAAACTAAATGCCTCGCAGTGTTTTGCGGTGTCCCGCCGGTCTACTCAATGAAAATATTACTCATTGCACTGAAAAGGGACCCAGGAATGCATGCTCATCCTTGTGATGTCTGATACACACCTAAATCCAAAACAGGGATTATGGAATGTCAATTACAACGTGCACTCAACTTAAATAGTCCAATTAATGCAATCACTGCGCATGCTCCTACTAAGTCCAGTTCTTCACATATCTTTTCCCCTAAGAAAAACCCGCCTGATATTTTTCAACTTGCTTCCTGTTTCTCCTAGGTCTTCCTTCGGGTTCCCGTACATCCGGTACCTGCCTATTCGGTCCCCCTCCTTGCTCTGCCTCCTCTAGTACTGCATCATAGTCATCCAGTCTTTCCTCTACTCCAACTTGTCTGGGTACTTCGTCGTGTTGTCTTGTTTCCTGTTCATTTTCGTTTGCTGTTTCAGTGACTTCCTCTGTCGGAATCCACTCCTCCAAGCACCCAGTACTGCGTTTCCGTATCTGATCCTGATGTCTCCTACAATACCTTCCATCCTTCAGCTGCACCACGAATGACAAAGGCCCCGTGCATTTCACAATGACCCCTGGTGCCCACTCCCATGCACCCCCCTTTTTGTAGACTTTGACATACACATCATCCCCTTCCGTGAAACACCTCCTCTTCGCAGCCATATCATGATTCCTCTTTTGAGCCTCTTGTTTCCGTTCAACTCTCTCAGCAGCATTGGGACGCAATGCATCCAAGCGCGACCGAAGTCTTCTGCCGAACAGAAGCTCTCCTGGTGACAGTCCGGTCGTGGATTGCGGTGTGATCCGATACTGGAATAAAAACCGAGCAAGCTTTTTTCTCAAGTCGCCTGTGTAGTATCTAACTATATGTGTGTGTATAGATATACTTGTATGCGCATGCGCATGATTCAGATTACGCTCTTTCGTGCTAGTCATGGCGTCGTTGTGAGAGTCTCTTAAAACGTAACAGTGGCGACGAGGGTGTACAACTGCAAAATGGAGTCTTCACGCGGCGTAGAACCTTTTGACCCGACGTTAGAGCAGATTGATGACTATAAAGAACGATTTGACTATTTTTGCATTGCCCATGGTATAGCCGAAGCGAAACAAAAGGCGCTATTCCTCACAAGGATCGGGCAGACGATGTATTTGAAGCTAAAGACCTGGGTGAGCCCAAAGAAACTTTCTGACCTCTCCCTTGACGAGATAGTGGTCCAACTGAAAAGTCAGACCAGTGCTCAAACGGTTGAAATAGCAGAGCGATATCGTTTCTTTAAGCGGCTTCAAAAAGACGGCGAAGGTGTAGTGGAGTACATGTCTCAGCTGCGCAGCTTGGCGAAGACCTGTAAGTTTGAGGCATATTTGGATACCGCGCTGAGAGATCAATTTGTCTGTGGTCTGAAGGACCAACGCATTCAACAGGAGCTGCTATGCATATGTGATTTGACGCTAACAAAGGCCTTGGACAAGAGTCGTTCAATGGAAGTTGTCCTTAAAGAAACACAGAGTATACGGGAGCTAGAAAAGCCGACAGCAGAAGATCAACCTGAGGATGCAGCCGCCCATAGAGTGTTCACCTCCAAGAAGAACAGCTGTTACAGATGTGGGGGGGTGGGCCACTCGGCATCTTCTTGCTTCCATAAGGATAAAACTTGCAACTCCTGTGGAAAACTAGGTCACTTATCCCGAGTGTGTAGGGGCAAGTTGTCAGCAGGACATCACAAGGGAGATACCCATCACCGAACTCGAAAAGCACATTTAGTGGAACCAGATGAGGACCTCAGTGACTGCCGAAGCAGTGATGAGGAGACACCAGTATGTGTGCATAAGGTTGCCAATAGGAATAGATATCCCAAGCTAACTGCTAAATTGGACATCCATGGGAGTGTAGTGAAATTCGAGGTCGATACAGGAGCAGAAGTATCTACAATTCCAGCAAAAACGTACAGACAAAGGCTGAAGCAAATTACCCTGCAACCAACGTCAGTAGTGCTCCGTCAATACGATGGAACCATCCTTCCTACCTTGGGGGAGTTGAGAGCAAGGGTTTCGATGAAAAACCAGTCAGCAGAAGGTTGTTTCATCGTTGTGGAGAATGCAGACAAGCAACTTCCTTTGCTGGGCCGTGATTTGCTGTGTAAGCTTCGTTTGGACTGGTCTAAAATGCTGAGGAGCAATACTGCAGATGATCCCAGGATACACGCCATCCACAGTGTAAACTTGCTGAACGAGTTCCCAGATGTGATGGATGGAAAGTTGGGATTACTTAAGGGGACCAAGGCTGAAATTCAGCTGAAAGAGAGTACAGTGCGGGTGTTTTGCAAGTACAGACCAGTGCCTTTCGCAGTAAGGGAGCAAGTGGAAGAGATGATAAGGCAACAAGTCAAGGAAGGAGAACTGGAGCCAGTGGAGCGGAGCGACTGGGCAGCCCCAATTGTCATTGCAAAGAAGAAGGATGGCAATATTTGAATATGTGCGGATTTCAAAATGACTATTAATCCACATCTCTGCTCTAAGACTTTTCCCTTACCTACTGTCGATGAAATGTTTTCCACCTTGATGAAATGTTTTCCACCTTAGCAGGAGGGGAATCTTTCTCAAAGATTGATCTGGCTCTTGCATATAAACAGATGGAGGTGCTTGAAAGTCATAGACCATTTCTCACGATCAACACACATTTGGGTCTGTTTCGCTACTGCCGGTTACCTTTTGGAGTAGCTACAGCTCCTGCCATGTGGCAGAAGGCAATGGCAGTAGTGTTGCAAGGATGCAAGAAGGTTGTCTACTACATTGACGATATACTAGTGACCGGAAAAACAAGGCAGCAACATGAACAGAATTTGCGAGCGGTCTTTCAACGTCTTCAGCAGTATGGGTTACGCGTGAATCTGCCAAAGTGTCGATTTTTCCAAGACTCACTGGAATTTCTGGGCCACATCATCTCATCAAAGGGAATTAGGCCAACCAAGGAGAGAGTAGAAGGAATCCAGAATGCTGCCATCCCGCAAAACAAGTCAGAATTTGGGGTTGATGACATATAATGCAAGATTCTTGCCAGCATTAGCTAGTGTGCTTCACCCTTTATACCAATTGCTCAAGAAGGATGAAAAATGGGCATGGACTTCTAGTCATGAGAAATCCTTTCAAGAAGCTAAGAGGTTGGTGTGTGAGGTTGTTACTTTAGTCCATTACGATGTTGACAAACCTGTAAGGGTATACTGTGACGCTTCATCATATGGTGTTGGGGCTTGTTTAATGCATGTTATTGGAGGTCAAGAAAAACCGATTGCTTACGCTTCTAGAACATTGTCACAAGCAGAAATGAAGTATGCTCAAATAGAACGGGAAGCCTTGGCCATTATTTTTGCTGTAAAAAAATTCCATCAGTATGTATATGGCAGAGAGTTTGTGTTGGTTACAGACCATAAACCATTGTGCACCATTTTTGGGCATGATAAAGGTATTCCAACACTAGCCGCAGCACGAATGCAGAGATGGGCAATAATATTGGGGGCATATCAATATAAAATTGAGTATATCCCAGGGGCAGAAAATGTGTGTGCTGACTGCATGTCACGGTTACCAGATCAAACGAAGTTAGCCAAGGGCACTGACATCTTAGCTATAGATATATCTTCTTTACCAGTTACTGCTACGGATATTTCTAAGGGCACGAGATAGGACAAAGATTTGTCAATGGTACTCCAATTTGTTCGACATGGTAAATGGCCTTCGTCTTTAGCAGAAAGTTACAAACCGTATCACAGGAGACAGACTGAGTTGAGCTGTCAAGATGATTGTTTGCTGTGGGGTCAACGGGTGATTATACCCACATCTTTGCGCCATAAACTGCTTGAAGAATTACATCAAGGTCATGTGGGTATCAGCAGAATGAAAGCACTAGCAAGGAGCTATATTTGGTGGCCTGAGCTAGACAAAGATATCGAAGACTTGGCTGCTTCTTGTGATCAATGCAAAAGGGTAGCATCGATGCCTGAGTTGGCACCACGTCACCCTTGGCAGTATCCAAGTGCACCATGGGACCGTGTTCATGTGGACTTCGGGGAATGGAATAAGAAACAGTTTTTGGTCATGGTAGATGCTTATAGCAAATGGCCTGAAGTTAGAGCCATGTCTTCAACGACTGCTCAGCATACCATTGAAGTGATGCAGGACATTTTTGCTACAGATGGATTGCCTCGAATCCTGGTCTCCGACAATGGTCCACAATTTATATCAAAAGAATTCTCTGAGTACTTGGCACATAATGGTGTCCTTCACAGACGGTCTGCTCCTTATCATCCAGCTACAAACGGACTAGCCGAGAACATGGTTAAGAACGTCAAACAGTGGCTGTCAAAGCAGAGATGTGAAGTACGGGTTGGAGTTGCCTTGTCTGAATTTTTGCGTACATACCGCAATGTCCCTCATTCAACCACTGGGAGATCACCTGCTCAAATTCTATTTGGACGTGCTCTTCGTACCCGACTATCCTTTGTCCTACCTTGTATGAGCGAGAGGGTAAAAGAACAGTTGCAACCACAGGAAGAACTATCCGTACCACGAGTGTTTAGTCAAGGCGCATGTGTGTGGATCAGAGATTTTAGACCAAATGCTCCCTGCAAGTGGATGCCGGGTACTGTGCTGTCATCAGTGGGTCCATTGCACTATACAGTCAGCACCCAAGGTGGCTTCCAGAGAAAAGCACATATTGATCATTTACAGAGGCTTTCCGAATCACCGCTACCATCAGACTTCATGGATGTATCGCAGGAGAATGGAGAGGTGATAGAACAGTTAGATCCAGGCATATCAAGGAAGCAGCTTGCACCATTGCAAGGAAAGACTTGGACAAGGCCCCAATTGGAGAAAGATGCAGCACGCTCTCAGACTGAGACAGAAATTATTCACAAGGCAGCACAACAGGAAATGGCAGATGTTAGAACAGCCAATACCCCGGGATCAGATACCATGCTGTCTGATCCAGGTCAACAGCCATGCACCAACATAGGGAAGACTGCTGAGCAGCCCAGTGGCGTGGATAGGTCAGAAACTGGTACCATGGGCACAACTCAAGACAGCCATATGCCACCCCCTAGGAGACACTCTACTAGGCCATCAAAACCTCCACGACGTCTCATTGAAGAGCTCTGAATGTTTGAACTTAGGGGGGAGGAAACTGTAGTATCTAACTATATGTGTGTGTATAGATATACTTGTATGCGCATGCGCATGATTCAGATTACGCTCTTTCGTGCTAGTCATGGCGTCGTTGTGAGAGTCTCTTAAAACGTAACAGCCTGTACACAGCTTCTTTAATCCGTCCTTTACAATTTTTACCGCCCGTTCGGCCAACCCATTTGAAGCTGGATGGTATGGAGCTGTCGTTATATGCCTAATGCAGTTGCTCTTGAGGAACTCTGTGAACTCTCTACTCGTAAAACATGCTCCGTTATCTAACACAATAGTTTCGGGCAATCCATACCGTGCAAACATCGTCCTTAGTTTTCGAATAGTGCATTCTGATGTTGCCACCTCCACTACTTCTGCTTCAATCCATTTCGAATGAGCATCAACTACTACTAGCAGCATGCGCCCTTGCAGGGGACCAGCGTAATCAATGTGCAGTCTCACCCATGGTCGAGTGGGCCACGCCCAAGGTTGCAATGGAGCTGCTTGCGGTGATGAGCGACACGATTGACATTGCACACACGACTCTACCATCTCCTCTACTGCTTTGTCGATCCCCGGCCACCACACGAACATTCTCGCCATTCCTTTCATCCTTACTACCCCTGGATGCCCCCCATGCAGTTCCTTTAGTACATACTCCCTTCCCCGGGGTGGAACAACCACACGATTACACCAAAGAATGCACCCGTCAATGGTTGAGAGCTCAGCACGTCGTACCCAATATGGAGCCAATCCATCTTGAGCTTTCGGTTCCTTTTCTGGCCAGCCTGTCCGTACAAAAACCAACACTTGCGTCAGCACCGGATCCTTACTAGTCCAGGCTTTGATCTGCGCAAAATTCACCGGGGAATCTTGCAAACCCCGCATGAGCAACACGACTTCTGGGGCCTCCTCGCTCACGTCCTCAGCGTTATGCTGAATTGGCAGTCTGCTCAACCCGTCTGCGTTACTGTGTTCACGTGTCCCCCTAAACATGATCTTATACTCATACCCTGCTAATGTGAGTATTCCTCTTTGAAGTCTCCCTGACACCTGTGAGGAAATGCTTCTGTGTGGGTCAAAAACCTGCAATAATGGCTTGTGGTCTGTTATTAGCGTAAATCTCCGCCCATACAAATCCAAATGAAATCTCTTTACCCCAAATACACAAGCTAGCCCTTCTTTCTCTATCTGGGAATACCGTTGCTCCGCTGCGGACAATGTACGGGACGCGAAAGCAATTGGCCGCTCTGAACCATCTGCCATTCTATGTGACAAAACCGCTCCAACCCCATACGAAGAGGCGTCACACGCTAGTATCACCTCTAATGATGGGTCGTAATGTACCAATACCTGCGATGATAGCAGCAATTTCTTTGAGTTCTGGAAGGCCCGCTGCTCTGTCATAGTCCACGTCCACTTCACTCCTGATCGTAGAAGTTTGTATAGTGGCGCCAACATCGTCGCTAAATTCGGAAGGAAACAAGCATAATAAGTCAAAAGCCCTATGTAGGACTTTAGCTGTGAAACATCCTTCGGTTCCGGCGCCTCCTGAACTGCTTTCACTTTATCTGCAACTGGATGTATTCCCCTAGCATCCAATTTGTACCCCAAGTACACTACAGAGTCAACCATGAACGAACATTTGCTCAATTTCAATCTAATTCCCACTTCCTGTAGCCTGTTCAGCACCCTTCTCAACAATTCCCTATGCTCGTCCTCTGAATGTCCTGAGACTAAAATGTCATCAATATATACAATCACTTTGGGAATACCTTGTAAAATGGTTTCCATCAACCTTTGAAAAATACTTGGTGCTGAAGCCACTCCAAAAGGGAGTCTCGTATATCTGAACAGCCCTTTATGGGTGTTAACACAAACCAAACCCTTTGACTCCTCATGTAACAGTACTTGCTGGTATGCCTGGCTTAAGTCCAGTTTTGAAAATATCTTCCCTCCTGCCAAGGTGGCTAACAAATCCTCTATTTTTGGAATAGGATATCTATCTACTTCCAAAGCTGGGTTTATTGTTAACCGGAAATCACCACAAATCCTAATCTTTTTATCTGTCTTCACCACTGGCACTATTGGGGCTGCCCATTCTGCCATTTCCACTGGCTCTAAAATACCCTCCCTGGTCAGTCTATCCAACTCTTCTTCCACCTGTCCCTTCAAAGCATATGGCACCGGGCGAGCCTTACAAAACTTAGGCACTATCCCATCTTTTATCACCAGTTTTGCTTTCATACCCTTTACTGTACCCAAACCTTCCTTAAAAACCTCTTTAAACTCTTCTACTAATGACTTTACCAGCTCCTCCTTACTTCTAACCACATTCCATACTGCAGCCCAGTCTACCTTCAACTGTTCCAGCCAATTCCTTTCAAGCAACGATGGCCCTGACCCTTTCACCACCATCACTGGCAACCTGGCTACTTGGCCTTTGTGTTCCACTTTTGCTTCCCATTTTCCAAGCACCTTCAATACCTCTCCAGAATATGTGCATAACTGCAATGTGGAGTCCACCAACTTTTGTCTGGGCCACCTATGACTGAACACATCTTCAGATACAATGGATACAGCAGACCCTGTGTCTAACTCCATTGTTATATTCACTCCATCAACACTCACCTCACACACAATAGGTTTACCTGTACCTTTGTTTAAGGCATGTACCCTAAGGTGCTGTAAACAGGTGAGGTATTCTCCTTCCTCTTCCACACCGCCTTCTTGGTCTTCTACTGTCACCATGTCAACTCCTTCTTTTCGAGTTCCGCTCTTCTTCCGCTGCTGCTTACACACTTTGCGAATGTGTCCTGTCTTCTGACACCTAAAACATCGAGCGGTTAAAAAGGGGCACTTATCTGCCACATGGTCAGCTCTCCCACAGCTAAAACATTGCACCGTCGAACCCGGAACGCTTTTGATCACCATATGCACAGTAACCTGACTCTTCGCCGAGATTTCTCTCGAACATTTCTCCGCTGCCTCTTGCGCTTGTGCAATTTTCAACGCTCCGTCTAACGTCAGTTTTGCTTCCAACAGCAACCTCTTTTGGATTCTTTCATCATTTACTCCACACATGAGCCTGTCTCTTAACATTTCTGACAGCGCTTGCCCAAAATTACACCTTCTCGCAACCTCCCTCAACCGGCATACATAACTCGCCACCGGCTCACCTTCTTGTCGCACACAAGTGTGGAACCTGTATCGTTGAACTATCTCTGACGGTGGAGGACTCAGGTGCTGCTCCATGATATTCATCATATGTTTTACTGCCAGGTTTTTCTGGAGCTACCAAACTGGTTAGAAACTGATACGTCCGAGCACCTACCACTGATAACAAAATTGAGCGCTTCTTACCCTCCACTTCAAATCCATTCGCAGCAAAGAACTGCTCTAATCTGTCTACGTACTGGGGCCATTCTTCAACCCCTTCCACAAACTCAGTCACAGTCCCGAACACCGCCGACATTGGTATCCCACCCTCGTCGCCAATATGTGATGTCTGATATACACCTAAATCCAAAACAGGGATTATGGAATGTCAATTACAACGTGCACTCAACTTAAATAGTCCAATTAATGCAATCACTGCGCATGCTCCTACTAAGTCCAGTTCTTCACAATCCTTTCATCAAGCTTTCATGATTAATTAAATATTCTGAGAGATACCTAGAGGTCCTTTTACAACTTCTTTCTTATGCACTGGAAATTGATCTGTCCATGGAGTAAGATGTTTAATTACGTGCACGCACACGCCAAATTTGATGCTACGACCTTTCAATTCGAGCTGTGCACACAGGTTATTAACTACAGTGCGATGATCTCATTTGATGATGTGAAATATAAATTTACCAGCCCCTTATATCCATGGTTACCACGCAACCATAACTCAATGGGAGTGTCGCAGTGAAACGGGACCTCCTGACATGATCATATAACATTTTCCAAAGATGGAAATACAGGAGTTAGAAAATTGTACTTGCTTCCCCCCCTCCCCCTCCCACCCCCGTCTTACTCCAATATGTCCCCCGACAATAGTGTGATTGAGGTGTTGTGTCCAATTTGATTTGAAGTAGTTGTTATATACATGTACAATGTAGTAACGCTCTAAAACTAGAATGCTCCTGTGTTATAGAGAATAATTAACTGGTACTGCATCACTGCTTGTGATGAGTTTTTACATGGTGCGAAACAACTTCAAAAATTTCTCGCAGAAAACTTAGGGTTGTAAGCGTGTAAGTACCTAAAAAAAACTGTGATGCAGTGTGTGTCGGGTAGTACTGGATTATTCCCTGTGTTAGTGCAAAGAAACCAGCTAAACTTTTTTTTTGAAGGACTAGTGGGGGTGGGGGGTGGCATAACAGGTGGGAATGGTCACCAAGGTTACAGTGAGGCATCTTAATGGAGCCTGTGTAACTGCACGGCCCCCTCACCTCATGAAGGATGAGGTTAAGGTAGAGGGTCTCGTCCCAGAGGTAGGAAAGGTCTGAGACACTGGGGGAGAGAGGAGGGGAAAAGGTGTCAAGTCCAGTACCCAGACCTAAACGTTTTATATACAGTTGCAATGTGACATTACCAGGATAATCACACCCACTCACTCATTCTCTTCCTCTCCCCCCCCCCTCTCATGGTGATAGAACCACATGATTGCTTCATTGATCATGCTAGAGATTTAACCCTCATACCATTCACTGAGGGAAGATGAAAACCCACACCAAAATGCAACAATAAAACCAAATACCTCTCTCATACGGAAAGCTTTCAATGTGCACTGGTATTAACCCTTTGCCCACCAATGTATGCACTGGTAATAACCCTTTGCCCACCAACGTGCACTCATATTAAACGTTTGCCCACCAATGTGCACTGGAATTAACCCTTTCCCCACCAATGTGCATTCATATTAACCCTTTGCCCACCAATATGCAAACCCTTTGCCCACCAATGTGCACTGGTATTAACCCTTTGCCCACCAATGTGCAGTGGCACTAACCCTTTGCCCACTGGTGTTAACCCTTTGTCCACACCAATGTATGTACTTGTATTAACCCTTTGCCCACCAATGTGCACTGGTATTAACCCTTTGCCCACTAATGTGCACTGGTATTAACCCTTTGCCCACCAATACATGTAACTCAACACAACATGATTGCACAATGCTTAGAAGTTTAGGTCAAAGTGTTGTGCTTGGATTCTATGACTTACTCGGGGAGGGGTCTGGAATCCCTTCTGGCAACATCCACCACCTTGTCCTTGTGCTGCAAAGGTACCACGTGTGATGGGCAACATAAAAACACACGCCACGCCCACACGCGAGGAGTTTAAACAACACGTGATAAAGGGTTACCACACTACCCTCTACCATAGATATTTGAATAGATATCTAATCTTTATGCTCTCACCTAGTCCCCCCCCCCCCTCCCCCCCTCCCTCGCCTCGGACTGAAACGTCTGGCAAATGCCAATATAGGATGCGTTTCCTTATTAAGCGGGCAATTCTGTCCAGGGGAGGGCGGAGGGTCTAGGTCACGTGCAGCGTCCACTCGATCGAATTACTCCGTGGCGACTGACCTGTAATCTGACAAAGAACAGAAGGTCGTCCCGCCCATCGTGATGGCATTCAACAAAAATGCGGCGAAAGGCGTCAGCATAGTACTGCACGTCTGAAGGCTTGGCTGAACGAAGCAATGGCAGTGATAAATAAATAAACAAGCCAATTAAGTCCTGAGTTCGCTCACTCGACGCTTTGGGCTTGCTAAAAGTGTTTGCGTCGAATTTACCCCGTAGTTCAGCTAGTAATTCCTGGAGCGAGGCCATTAATAAGACAAGTCCCGCCCTTCATCGGACTTCTCCGTTTATTATAAGTAACTTTTATAATGTTTTTTATCGTGGGTAAACTTTTGACTTCGTAAGGATTGCTTTGCTTTGTCCTGCTACGGGGCTAGCTTACACGATATCAACGAAGACATATATATGAGACACTGTCAAAATCACCCTTGTGATACTTTTCCAGGACAAGCAAAACAAAAGTAACGCTCGCATTGAAATGTATGGCTAATTATAAATTCTGTACCTTATAACATTATGATGGATAGCCCAATTTAGGATGGGTAAGGACCATTTGATAGATGCTCTTAATTAGGAGTTCACGGAAAATAAAAATAAAAATTGAAAACTTGAAAAACCACCCAGAAAGGTGATTTTGCGACACACTATCCCATAAATTATGGGTTAAAGAATAACGACTATGCATACCGCAGCCTGTCTTTGTGCAATGGCGAACCTCACATAAACTAGATCTTAAGTTTGCAGAGATGTATATACGCTATACCTACGGGAGAAAAAAAAAACATGTCTTACGTTACTATGTTAAACCGCATGGTTCATTGATGGAGAGTTCTCACTGTCATATTGGGTGGCAGCTGGATTGCCTTCTCCCCCTCCCCCCCCTCCTCACTCTAACGGATGAATAACGTTTAGGGTCGATGCATATAATTATAATAAACCGATATAATTCATATAATTCAGTTGCATGTTTTTATAATGACAACCCGCATATGGAATATAGAAGGACCAGAGTGTCCAAAACGCTTTATAATAGGATTGTCAATCTAAATTTATTTTACATGTAGTCAAATATGAACCGTATGTATTTTACATAGATTGAATGTGTAATCTGCATGTTACAAACCGTGCAATAAAATGTACGATAACACGATACAATGTTGAAAACTAAAACACCTCAGTACAGAGTTAAGTTCCCTTCGTGAAGTTCCACGAGTTGGCATCCACCCTTAAGAGGAGAAATTAATTAATTTGACACAATAGTGTACAACATTTAAAAAAAAATGTAACTGCCAAATGACTTTGATGAAAGTTTGAAAGTTTCAAATTTAACAAGTTAAGAAAATCATTCTCTAACGAGAAAGTTGGTGGGATATAGGAATTGGAAGCAAAAAAGTAAAGGGAACAAGGTTTTGGGAAAAGAAAAAAGAGACAAAAATCCAGTATTTACATGTGCTAAATTTTTCTTTTCCCAAAACCTTGTTCCTTTTTACACCACCTTTGCCTCCAATTCCTATATCCCACCAACTTTCTCGTTAGAGAATGTTTTTTTCCCTCTATTTTTATTTTTATTGTCGATGATATCAGCAAATACTGGCGAGTGCTGACAAGTTATAGTTATGACGTAGCCTCTTTAATTGAAGATCGGGCACTTATGCAGTTCCCGTCTCCCCCACCAGGCCACCATTCACTTCAATTACCGTCACGCTCGAGAAGACGCCCGCATTTGTTCAGGATCCGCATTTACCGAAAGCGGGAGGACTCTAAGGGGGCGTTACAAACTATTCAGGAAAAGTTAACGTCATTTTGACGTTGGGGGGGGGGGGGGGGGGTGGGGTTATAATGAAACGTCACAATGACGTTATCTTTTCCAAAATAGTTTGGAGACACCCCCTAACTCGTCGAACGTCTTGATTTTGAAAGTATTTCTCTCGTCGTTTAGCTCTCGTGAAGGCATTTTGACAAAAACAACTTCGCTAGCCAAGTGTGGTCAAATGCGATCAAACCGGCACAATTCTAATTATACGTGAACGTTGCCATGGGAACGCTTGCACTCCGCATTACGTAATGATTACGTATGTCAGTTGCATGCATGATATATCTGATACCTGCAGATGTCCTTCCAGAAGATTCTAAAACGATTGGTATAATTTGCGCTCTTGAAACCATTCCTATCTATACTCATCCGAGAAGAATTAGAAGGAGAAGAATTGGTCTGGGGACGAGAAATAACACGAGCTTTTTTGTTCTCTTAAAACAAACAGTTTGAAGACTGGAACAAAACATTAAAATGACCGTCTTTGCCTTCTGGTTTGATAGCAACAAAGAGCCGTTTCTTGGTATTGACCCGGGTCATGAAATCATTTTTTAAAACGCAACCCGCGTATAACTCGCGTACCAAGAAACGGCTCTTTGTTTTAGAAGGAGGAAGTATATATGCATATTGAGGCATGTATTGGGCAACCTTATACTCTATCGTAACACAAGAGACCGTTTGATCTGCTCACATGCATTGGGCCTTCATGCTATCCTTCTTACTCTCGGGATCGGCTTTGTAGTGCTTCCTGTCGCAAGTCTTCTTTTTTTCATGCGCTTCTTGAAAACTGTCACGCTCCTCAATATCTTGTGACTCGCCAACACAACAGTCATCATTTAACTTTGCGATCTTCTTTGAGCGATTCATTTCTCTTCGCGAGCGACGTGACGGCATTTTGAAGAAAACAATCCAGACACGTCAAGATTTTGGTGCACCGTACAACCGTGACATAGCGCACTATATGAAATATAGAACGTGTTCTACCACACGTTCCCGCCCACTTTTATGTCTTCCTAAGGCTGATAAAATCCGTTGTGGGCTATCTAACAAAACTAAGTTTGCTAGAGATTGAAATTTGTGTCAAGCATAACCCTCGTTACTAACATAATAAAACCAATCCAACTCGACAATAAGTTTCTAACTTGTTGGTTCTAGTGCTTCCGCATAACGGCTAACATTATGCTTCAATCGTGACAAAGATGCAATTCAATAAACCTCTTATCCGAGCAAATCTTATCTTATTAGATCCGGAAGAAGAAGAAGAAGAAGGAGAAACTTTTTTTCAGGTTCGAGTGTGGGAACGAGAGAGCGTTATCTCTGTTGTCTGAGCTTTCTAAGCGTTGGCAGTTTTATTACATTGTAGGTAATTGTTAATTGGCTGTATCCAAACACGCTCGCTAAAGTCCAACTGATTCTACGGTGCAACGGCAATAGTGGAGTCTGGTGTTTTGCTAATCGTATTCATCACACTTCAAATCCTACATAGGACGTAGGTCCTAATACAAAATAACACATCTCAAACGTTCGCTTTTTACACCATCATTGCCTTCATCTCACCAACTTACCAACTTTCTAATAGAGAATACGAGGAGAGAGAGAGAGAGAGAGAGAGAGAGAGAGAGGGGGGGGGGGGGGGGGGGGGCAAACTCGGAACAGTGAGTGGAAAATTACAGTGATTCATTCTATGTTTGTGACGCAGTAATTGGATTAACGTCGGTCGCTGCCGGTTGTTGCGTAATTGACATCATCCGCAAAACATTTTAAACGCACGACAACATCCATGACGCAATCGCGATGTGGTCAAACGTAAACCGCTATTGACGCAGTCATTTTTTAGCCACACGCAACTCTGACACAGTCAGGTTCAAAAACATAGCCTTTCAATTTAAACTTCGGTAACAAAAGCATGTTCAAGGCAGTGTGTCACCAGGATAAAGCACATACTTACGACACCAAATGGTATAAAAAATGGGGTCGTGGCAGCGAAAAGGTACTTAGCACATATTATAAAATGTTCCAGGAAGGGGCATCAAAGTTGACGCTTGCTATAAGCGTGATTAAAAATTTACTCCATGATGGACAGACTAATTTGCAGTGCGTAAGAAAGTCTCTTATAGAGTATGAAGTAATTAAAAAATAAGCGCTTGGTTCCTTTTCGCTGCCACGATCCCAAAACTCATTTCAACTGATTTATTATCTTGCATGCTTTTATTTATTTTGCATGTTTTTTTTCCATACACTGCCGTGAACATGTTCCGTCTTTTGTTACTTAGTCCTAAATTGAAAGGCAAATAGACACGATATTATTTATGTACATATTTAAGGGTATACCGACAACGTTGGAGATATGCCATTCTTAATGATGTGGTTTCCTAGTCACGTAATGTAATGTTCTAATTATAAACCTTAGTTTCCAGCTGCAAACAGCCGTGACATCGATCATGCATGTGCGTCTGGATACGAGACTAATGAGGCCCCACCCCCCCATTAATGATTAGTGGTGGGGGGGGGGGGGGGGGAGGAGGGGAAGCCCCCCAGCCTCCCCCCACCGTCATCCCTGATTGTGGATTTCAGATTTGACTTAAACCAACTGATAGAGACTGCAAACGTATTTACATGCGCACTACTACATGCATGCATCGCTAAACTATATGCAGCCACACACGTTGCCGCCTACAGCTACCTGCTTTAACGCACATACAGTTCGTATGACTCTAAGGCAACGTCTTCGTTGTATTTAACTTCATCGGAACATAAGCGGATCTCTAGGTCAGACGAAACCTGTTTCCCGAGATCTCTGCAGAACCAAGGCTGCTGAATGCCAGTGAGATCGCAGCAGGTCTTCTCGTCATATCTGCACTCTTTCCCATCCCACAGAGCGTCGCAATATATCTGGTTATATAAAAAGTCCTTGTCAGGGTTGCCCGATTCGCAATAGTAGTCGGACGTCCTAACGAACAGCGGCGGATTAGCTCCACCGGCACAAGGGCACCTACCGGCCGGCCAATTGAACGGATTAATTCTTTCCATTAGACCAGCGGCGTAGGTGAACACATGATGTCTCTGGCCCCCCTCGGAGTACGTGATGCTGACGCCGTCGACGTACGGCTTATCAATGGTTACTGGTTGGGCGACAAAAAATGCTGCAAATGCATCTGTGTTCCCCCATTGGAACCCCCTAAATCGTCCGCACACTTGTTGGAAGCTTTGGGGTCCTGTAGGAACAATGGTGGAATCGCAAACATAATCACGTTTTCTTCCGCAGGCTTTTTTTGATATGAACGGCGCCCATTCATAGGGACATAACTGATTCTCATCTTTCAGCATGTCCAATGATCCAACCAACCTCCAGCCGCCACCAGTAGGAGGAAATACGGTGGGCAGCGATGGCAGTGCTGTTGAAATGTATAAATAAGAATACCAGCTCGTTCAATTGAATGACTATATATTGCATGCATGAACTAACGTTTGATAGCCGGGGGATAACCTATTTCAGAGGCCATGGTCCGATGATTGCAGAGTGACAATCCAACCCAGCATAGAAAGACAACCGTTCCCCACATGTTGATTTGAGACTGCATGCGGAGTTGAACAGCTGTATAGTGAGCGTGCCTATTTGTAGGGCCCATGCTTGCATGCGGAGTGATTCCTATTGTATAATTCAAGGAATTTGTTTATTGTTCACTTATTCAGTCTCATACACGGTATACAATAATATGTAAATTCATTGGAAAGTGAAAGACTCCCTATATTATACGGCGCATGCATGCATGGACTATAATTGGTCAGTTTGTTTAGCCAACAATGGGCAGAGAGGGATTAAGGGTTCTCTACAAACAGTTCCTGCACGCGCAGTTCCATAAAGGTTGCATGCGCAAGCGCTTTCCCGTGCATTAGTTGCCTTATGCATGCAATCTTCATTCGTTTCAGAGCTTAGTTAAGAGCCTTCACTCTAATTTCGAGCCATCAATTACTGATTGGTCATTATATTATTTTGGAATGCACGGAGTATATAGTAATGAAATGCATGCAGGCTTTATTTCTGTTGTCACGTGGGCCGACCATGCGCATGCTGCACACTTCAGTTCATGCGTACATATAATATAGGGATTATACTTTCCAATGAATGTATACAGTGTACCGTAATTCCGCGATTAGTTAATTCCAGGAGTTACCTCAGTTAACTCGTTTACCTATGAAAGCACTTGTTTACTTCAGCTGGTATATGCGATAAATAGACTCATTTGAATGTTGCATGCCTGGGATTAAGGTCCATTTATTTTCAGCCGAATGAAAATCCGTAACATGCGGCACTTTAAATTTTCCGCGCCCATATACTTGTAAACAGAAGAAAAGCCTGCATTCCATAAGGCTGTGTTGTAGATGTGTATACATCAAAGTGTGTTCTAAACTAATAGGACTACCCTGTACGCACACAATAAAGAAAACTGTACAAACTCGTCCAGGCTGCATTTGGTGTTCAATAATTAAATCCAAACAACAATTAAGCCTTATATCACCACTCTGATGTCTGCATGGATCTTGATCCAGCTGTGAATTTTTTAATTCCCTCCCTGGTCGTTTCCTATACTTTTTTCTGTGACGCGCTCTCTCTATATGTACAAGTAAAGAAAAACATTCTCTAACGAGAAAGATGGTGGGATATAGGAATTGGAGGCAATGGTGGTGTTAAGGGAACAAGGTTTTAAGAAAAGGGTAATGATACAAAATCCTATATTTAGCACGTGTAGATGTAACTGAACCAAACGAAGTGCTAAATATAGGATTTATGTATCATTACCCTTTTCTTAAAACCTTGTTCCCTTCCTTTTAACACCACCATTGCCTCCAATTCCTATATCCCACCTACTTTCTCGTTAGAGAATGTTTTTCTTTACTTGTTTTTTATCATTTTTTATCGATGATTAATATGGCAAGTGCCCACCCCCCCCCCCCACCTCACCCCACCCCCCCCCCCCCCCCGCTTCAATTACCATCACGAGCAGACGCTCGCTTTTGTTTGGAATCACTGTAAGGAACGCGGGAGAATTCTAACTCGTCGTTTCGTTGTTTAGCTCTCCTCTTTTGTTGCACAATTCTAAATATACGTAAATGTCGCCATGGGAACGCTTCTATTTAAAACTAAGCATTACATAATGATTACGTAATCAGTTTTATGCATATATTTGATACCTGAAGATGCCCTTCCAGGAGATTCTAAAGCGATTGGTATAATTTGCGCTCTTTAAAACCATTCCTATCCCGAGTTATACTCACCCGAGAAGAAGACGACGACGACGACGACGACGACGACGGAGAAGATTTGGCCTGGGGACAAGGTAAACACGAACTTTTTTGTTCTCTTAAAGCAAACAGTTTGAAGACTGGAGTAAAACACTAAAATGACCGTCTTTGCCTTCTGGTTAGATAGCAACAAGAAGCATAACAATCCGTTTCTCGGTACGCGAGTTATACGCGGGTCGCGGTTTTTTAAATGATATTCACGACCCGGGTCAATTCCTATATAGGAACTACTATCGTAGTTCCTGCTAATTTACCTCTCGGCAGTGTGCATTTGTCAATAACCTTTCCCGTATGGTTGATTTCAAGGCCAAATTAGGGCCTTAGCCTTATATAATTATTACCGAGCTATTAAATGTATGTGTCTAAATATTTATTCCCTCTGTGATGAACACACACACACACACACACACACACACACACACACACACACACACACACACACACACACACACACACACACACACACACACACACACACACACACACACACACACACACACACACACACACACACACACACACACACACACACACACACACACACACACACACACACACACACACACACACACACACACACACACACACACACACACACACACACACACACACACACACACACACACACAATTCGGTCCACATACACACTGTTCAGTCCATGCACGCACACTGTGTTCAGTCCACACAAACTAAGTACACACTCATGCATACACACACTGTTCAGTCCGCACTTAGTACACACTTTAATGTCCACACGTATAAACACACGCTGATGCCTATGTGATGTATATGAAATGTGCGGGACTGCGGCTAATGTTACGGCCGCAGAGATGGAGGATCGTTTTGTACTTACAAAGTTGTCGGTGACAATGCACAATGTAACACAAAATTAGCGGAGCACGTGATGTCGAGATTACTGTCAGTACTCTCGAAAGAACAAGTTTCCGTGTAAGCTGAGTTGTATTACAACAATACAATTGGCTAGAAGGGTTGCCGCGGTTAACCGCGGCTACACTGATATGTTTCCTATAGCTGTTACATAATTATCCGCCCATAAAAATTTATGTGACCGCGGTTAATCGAGGCGACCTGTTGGCGGCTAGTTACATCTCATGTTACGTTGCCATAACACAGAGAGATATAACTAAGTTGAAACGAAAGTTAATTTTGGGCCGACCACTCAAGCTGCCATTGAACTCATTAGGTAATAGAACCAGTACTAGTGAAACTGAAGATGTGCAGCTGCGCGTGCATTAATGCAAGGTAAACAGATGCCACCCGTGGGTTCTTTCTGAAGAATACGTAGATCCGTGAATGCTGCATGGGCATTTTACTTTAGGCTTATAGTATACATACTTGCCACCATACGTATTATGTTGCATGAATTTTATGTTTGAAACCGATTGGATATAATTTCTCAGCTGCATCAGATGATAATCATGCAAGCCATGCATAGTTCTTTGTCCATGCAAATTCCGGCATTGTCCCCCAAATATCCATAATGGCTACAGTTTACGCGTTCAGAGAACTGTTTTCGTATAAAAGGACCATCTGCATGAGTACCTTGCCGGCTTCAGACATCATATACATGCATGGTATGCACCTTGTTGCCTGCATGACCCTGCTATGGAACCTGAACCGCTGGACTATTACCGGCGGCTTGGGACTTAAATGCTCTTCCATTAGTTTTACCAATGAGTTCCTCGTACGACTTGGCTCCCGCGGTATCTCTGGTGCAACAAGACTAGCCAGTGTCTTGTACGCTTTAGAACCTATAGAGGAGAGAACTGAGTGCTTCTTACACGTGTTACTCACACCATTAGCTCCGAAGAAGTACCCAATTCATTCACCAACCGCACCAAAGAGTGCCTGCCATCTTTTGAACCAGAATACCCTCGTCGCCAGTTATGTGGTATCTCGAATACCCAAAATTTTCAACAAAGATTGGACTAACGGCTGGAATATTAAGATTTCCGTACGGTTCCAGGAAATGAGATTCAATAGCAGCATATCTATACAAAACCTTGGAATTAATTGCTGCTTTGCTAAGACGGGTTTGAGCCAATGTGAAATCAAATATTCCAATACCATTTTTTCTACACAAAAAGCAGTGATAGGTAACTCTTGAAGACAGACCCAAAACCTATCAAAATGTGAAAATATCGTTTACCTCTCCTTCACTTTCTGTAAGCCCGTCGCATCCTTAATGAACTCATTCCCAACATCTACATCATCGAACGCTTTCTTCTCGGCACTCCTTGTAGCACTTCAGACATGACATCTTTAATAAATGCAGTTAATTAATTGTGATTGGCATCAATAATCGGGCGCTCGGACAGCTCCTTGTAAACGATGTCAGGTCTAGATGATGGTATTGAAGTGTCTTTGTAGATGCCAATTGAATACAGACGGGTAGCTGAGTGTCTTTGTGCAAAATTGTTATATGCCAGGTAGCGAGCAATTTCAGTGTCTTTGTGTTTCTTTGTAGCATCCTCACGTGTCTTTGTGCCTTCTGGCTTGTCTTTGTGTGTCTTTGCGTGTCTTTGCGGTAAAAAGACGCGCCCCTCATTTACGTAATAAAACCCGCGAAACTGAAGCTGTGCAGCTGCGTGTGCATCAAGGGTAAACAGACGCCACCCGCGGACCTGAAGGAACTCTTTCTGAAGAATACGTAGATCCGTGAATGCTGCATGGGCATTTTACTTTAGGCTTATAATACCACCATACATGTTGAAACGGATTGGATATAATTTCTCAGCTGCATCAGATGATAATCAAGCAAGCATAGTTCTTTGTTCAAATTCCGGCATTGTCCACCAATATCCATCATGGCTACAGTTTACGCGTTCAGAGAACTGTCTTCGTATAAAAGGACCATACGAGTATATCTTCAGACAACAGATTTCACGTCTTTCAAAGTTCAACTTATAAAATATTTTTGCACGCATGCACCATTCAATCTTGCTCTATATAAACAGCTAGAGAATATGCATATAAGACTCACATGAATGCATTTGTAAATGCCCGGCCGAATGATGCGAACTAAAAAAAGTTCGTATCGCAAGTCGCTGATCGCATGCACTAGAAGGACCGACATGCACTATGGGGATATGGCGCAGATTCAATTAACGTTCTAATGCACCAATCCCACGGGAACACAATCGGAGTGTTAGCCAATCTTGGCATGCAGGCTTGCTCGCACACACCTATGCAACATGCATGTACACTGATCTCATTGCAGCACCGTGTCTGTGAGCTGTACTCCAAATAACGTAAGAAAAATTTTCCACGTCACTGATGACGCGGTGGGAAAATGTGACTAATTCTTATCAATTCCTTATTTGTTATTTATACGTCGGATGTTGTATGTACCAGAATGTAAGTGACAGATGGGGAATCAAGAATTGCGCTTTCCCTCTGTGAGCTCATCATGCATGAAGGATTAACATATGCATGACTATTTTTAAAAGCATACAGAAATGCATGAATTTTGGGAAGAAGTATCAATGTGTGATGGAAAATCATTCAGCCGGTATTTGTACCACCCGCCATAAAGATCTCGATAGCACACTTCCATTGCGTCACTCATTCTTCCAATGAGCTTTAAGAGCATATGCATTTCTGGCTATAGAAATAAGGCACGACTACATTTCTAACAGCACGGTGCGCACTTTTTGGTATCAAATTTTCTAGGACCCGGTGTTAAACAGAAAAAAAAACACGGGATGCTGACAGTTGTATAAATGACAAGATAAATAACTTAAATATAATTACCGACATCAATTGATAATCCTGGCCAGATATACTTTTGCGCTATGTTTGCAAGCGTTCTGTCGCGACCTTCCGCTAGTCCGATATGGCAACCATTAATTATCTGCTTCCTTGTCTTTGCGTCTTTAACCTTTATTCTCCCGCTAATCGTCCTTATTTGAGACCGTTTTTTGTCCTTCAATAAGGACGACTGTTTACACTATGTTTTAAAAATGAGTAAAGACGTTTTTTCATGCTGCATTTATCCTTATTTACATTACAACACAAAATTTGTGTACCTACCTATTACGTAGCTGAGTAGTACAGTTGAAAATGTAATAGGTTTGATGGCAGACTCAAAAGTTTGACATCGAAAATCAAGCGGTTTAGATTCAGTTATCTATAAGTTAAAATCTAGTTGTTCCCTATTTTGGATGATTTTAAAAATATATAAATATTTGCAATAAACTTTTATAATATAGCAATTTATTTGCTCTTATTCTTGATCTCCTCAATTAGACATCGTGTTTAGCAATATTTTACATAACAGTTAAAGAGTTTAACTTAACGAAACATACCTCTTCTTATGCCCACTTCCACATACCTGAATACCGTTCCTTTCTTTCGCTTTGAGCCTACCTACTACACGTGAACCCGCCTTTATTGACTGCTTCGCCATTTAAAAGTCACCCGCCTTGTTTGGCCAGATTTTACTGATAAATACCTGTTAATAATTCTGCATGCAGTTTAAATGTACTATAATTTAAACCACCAATCTTACCTGATTTTTGTGGAACTTGAATTTCGTCTTATTTAAGGACAATGGACTTAAATAAGGACGATTGGAGAATAAAGATTAACATATAGAGAAAGCGCATCCCCGTTCTTTGAATCTCATTGAGCACTTGATACAGCTGCCCATCTTGCACTCGATACTGCTTTGCTCTTTTGATAATGGCATAGCCTCGTATCCAGACCCAGATTCCCGATGGATTGCATCACCGCTACGTGATGTAATCCGCCCGCAGCTGTTGGAAATCTGGGTCTGGGTACGAGACTACGAATAGCACACTTGTCTTGTTTTACTAGTTGCATCCTGAGGCTAGCTTCCACGTGCGATGTAGTTTAAAGTTATATCGTATGCATCCTTTTCGTCTTCTGCCATCTTTTCCATCGTAAATCCGTAATGTCTCACCACAAGCACATTACTACGTATCAACTTTTGTCGCCTCAAACACGAGGGTACCGAGATGCTATAGGATGCCAAAGAAATTTGGAATGGGGATGGCAAGAATCCTAATAGGATAGTTGGAACGGGAGCGCCAATTATTGGGGGTCGGACCCACTGGACCGGTTTCCGACACCCGTCCCCCTCCCCCCCCCCCCCCCCCCCCCGGTCTTGTTGACCTCAGCACAAACAGGCGGATGTAGCGTGCAGTGCCCAGACCCGTGCTGACGTGGGAATGCCCCAACCGACTCCTCGCAGAGCTAAAAGCAGAAGGGGCAGTCATGTGACGCAACAGGTTCAGTCACGTGACGGGCGCACATGATAATCACAGTGCCCTGATCTCATGCACCATCTTCCTCAAGCTGTCCTTTAATGGCAGCAGCTCCCTCATCCTCTGGGGTTACATAGGCTTGCTCCGTGACACCACTGTGTAAACGTGTGTGCATGTTTAGGTGGCTGATTAGGACTTCAAAGATAGGGGTTAAATCAGCACTATCACAAAATAGATACAGGGATTGTTGAGAGGAAGGTAGTGTTGGGGTCACACTGCCCACAATGCATGCCTTTGTTAGTGAATGAAGGAGCATACGTACACCTACATGCATGTATGCTGATCAACTACCATGGGTAAATGCACAAGGGATTAACTTTATTTATTACCTAAACCACCCTCATAGCTAACAGCCACG
Source organism: Eunapius fragilis (assembly GCA_963681505.1). Taxonomy (NCBI): domain Eukaryota; kingdom Metazoa; phylum Porifera; class Demospongiae; order Spongillida; family Spongillidae; genus Eunapius; species Eunapius fragilis. The sequence goes on along the minus strand of OY811975.1, from coordinate 2,384,566 downwards.
AATATACAATTATACATGCATGTATGTACACTGATATATGTACAAGCCTTCATGTGATCTGGAATTTGGGACCAATAATAGTTCTTAAACATTTGGGAACCTGGATTTAAATATCCTCAACACCCCCCACTCCCGCCCGGCTAATGAACTCCAGATCCATCATTTGAGGAAGGGCATCACTATAGACCAAAAGTAAAGACATTTGGAACATGCAGCAGTCAGGAGTGAGAAGGCACCAGCAGACCTCCTCCCCCTACTGCTGGTGGGGAAAGAGACCTGCAAGTGGAGGAAAGAAGCACACAAAAAGCCACCAGCAGTGTCCTCAGATCAACTAAGGTATTTTATTGCTTTGCTCTGTTCTGATTGGGCTGGATAACATGTATGTACATGTATGGTGCCTTATGCACATGTATGGCGCCTTATGTACATATGCACATGTATGGTGCCTACCAACCACTTCCTTGTCGTCTACCCACCAAAATCTGGTCCCCAGAAAAAATCGATGGCATCAATTAACTTCTAGCAAAAATAAATGCAACAATAGAAGCGTAAATGTATGTGAAATGGGAATGTATACATGTATGCATCTGGTGAAATATGTAGTCATTTCATTGACATGACTGCTTCTCATGAGTACTGTATAAACATGACCAATATACACATGTTGGAAGGAGATGTAGGGCAAACCCGCAGGGACCAAACAGCTAGGTGCACTGCAGGGCCATCATGTAGGCAATGCCTCCAAATTTCGAACGAACGGCAACATAGCTAAATATCTCCACGTTGTTGGCAACTTGGGACGAACCATATAGATATTGCAAAACCTTTATCAAAATAAAGGAAGTGACACGCCTCAAATAGTTGTGACACGCCTCAATTAGTTGACTGCGGTATACAGATATGATCATTGCAGCCATTTGTACGGTGTAATTAACCGCAGGTTCGGCGTGCGTGGGCGTGCATGCATCGTATTTGGAGTGGTCACTGCAATTGTACTAACTAATGGTGCACCTCTCCAAATACGATAAAATCACTCTCGACATTTAGACCACTGTGTATGTATGTTGTGGTCACGACAGGTCACCATTCCTCGATCCTACCTGGATGTAATGCTCGCATCGCGCTGCATGATCTGCTCATAACGTCATATAGGATATTCCCCATTACGTCAGTGCCCTATAACCCTAGTACAATAATCAACATCAGTCTAATTTTGCCGGTAGCTTTTTTTTTTTTTTTTTGTGGCAGCACAGGCTTGCGTATGGATTGCCGCCATTGAGTTCTGAAATGAACCGGACTACGCTTCGCGCACGCTGTCTGGAGATCGGTGTGTCCTAGTATCATAATCGCCTTCGTGTGGGTGCTGTTCTCTCTTCCGACAGTGTTTTACATCCTCACACAAGTAAAGGTTAGCGGTTATGTTGCATATGTGCATGGCCCGTGGACACAAAGGATATTGACGTCTGCGTAAATGCCGTAGGTCCTTCATCAAATTAAGCAGTTCAGTTGTGTGTTATGCATGTGTTACTGTAGGTGTGCAAGTAGAATACCCTTTTATGGCATGTGATTTGGATGGCATGTGATTTGTGCCAATATTACCGTAGCGCAGTGTCAAAACACCAATTCCGTGTGGCGTGCGTTTCAATTCAGCGTGTTGCGCGTAGCTGAGTGTGTACATACCGCACAGTTGGCATTGTATGTGTAGGCGTGCATGCAGTTATCTTTTTAATTAGTCAGAATGAATAATAAAATGGCCAGCAATTGAATTATGTGTAAGAAGTAAAGAAAAACATTCTCTAACGAGAAAGTTGGTTGGATATAGGAATTGGAGGCAAAGGTGGTGTAAAAAGGAGGGGAACAAGGTTTTGAGAAAAGGGTAAATGAGACAAAAATCCTATATTTAGCACGTGTAAAATGTAATAGAAAAGAAGTGCTAAATATAGGATTTGTCTCATTTACCCTTTTCGTACCTTTACTCATTTACCCAGAGGGGGTTCGTAACCAGGAAAACCCGTAAAATTGCAAGTAAAATCTGATTTTACTAGCAATTTTACGGGTTTTCCTGGTTACGAACCCCCTCTGGGTACGGCCATGAGATTGGCGTATTAAAAAGACCTTTCAGTTGTGTGTCGGAACCATGACTAATTTATTATTTCGTGTGCACACGTGACGTATTATCCTTAATGGCCGCCAATGTTTGGATCCTTCCCAGGATGACAAGTAAAGTCAGTGGTAAGAGAGATGCTCATGCATGTTAGTGTGCCAGAAATGTTCGCGTCGGCAACATCGATAAATGGTTCGCCAAAAAAATCGAACGACGAGACTGCGGAGCTAGCTCCTATGAGTACTAGCTGCTAGAAGGTGAACCGCTCTGGAACTAGTGGGAAATAGTCCCTGGCAAAGCGCTGCAGTTTACCTACACGACCTGTGCTGGTGCCATGTCTGAGTTCTACACCTGTTCGTTGCCAGCCTCGGCCATCTTCTAGCAACCGGCTTACAAAACGCGGATAAGTTGCCTTGTTGTCTGCCGAGGGCAAAAAACACCTTGCATGTACGCCAGTGCGATTTGAAGCAGTATTCGTCGCGTCCTTTAGAAATGGTGAATGGACTAGACTGGTAGGCCTTAGACAGTATTATAGTGGAGGGGATCAGAAGAAGATCAGGTGGGCACAGTAGATGAGATCAGGTGGGCACAGCAGAGGAGATTAAGCAGGCACAGTAGCGGGATGACACAACCCTGTACAATGCTGCAATGCCCTCCACATGCGAGATAAGAATTGGTTGTGTATATTAATTGTAGCACAACCATATCAGAAAAAGACCACTGCATTGCAAATGAGTACAAATGAGTATATACAGATTGGCAAATCAGAAAAGGGCTGCAAATGAATATAGAAGAAATCAAATATGGATACAAAATGAGTATATAACTGGCAAACCGATCTTAGAAAACGTGTCACGCATAGTCTTCATACACTGGTTCAATAGGCTGCTGTGGTGACCCTGGTGATATTGGGGGTGGCGATCCGGCAAGCGGATACAAGATGGAGTCTCTCCAGCTAACATTGTTTGCATTTCTAGGTTAGATGGTTTCCCCTCGTGGAAATGCATCTTCAGTCATGTTTGAAATCCTTTGTATGTGTTAGTTTGGCTGGTGAGTACATTTCTGCAGTACTTGCGCTACATGAAATGTACTCTTCATAAAGTAAATAAGATGATGTACATACCAACACAGCCACATGATATTTGTAGTTTGGTATTGCTTCCTTTTCCACTTTTCTGGAATAAATTTGTCTCCGAATTCCTGGCTCACATCTCAATACAGCAAAATCTTTGCAGGGTCGCAGTCCAAGAATCTGGAATAATATATAAATATACACCATTACATATACATGTGCACATACGCTCCGTCGTTCTTCTGCCTGAAGTTCTGATAAACGTTCTTTCACAAATCTTATGGGTGTGGTTTTTAAAATAGAGATTCCGACTTCAACACCTTAACCACCAGCCCCTAGAAATACACGTGAATATAGCATACGTGCAAATTTTTATACCATTACTGATATCTCATTCTGATCCGGGAGCCTGTCCATGACTTTGCAGAACAGAAGTCCTGATTCTACTGGCAAGTCACAAGTGTCTGGAACACTGACTGTCGCTTTCTTGCACCCATGGTTAAACTTTCGGATGGCAAGTCGATCTTTTTGAGGGATTGTGTTTATCTTAATCCTGCTGAGTTGGGAACAGTTGTAGGGGTGGTGGTGAAGTTCTTTCAAGAGGTGATTAATAATTGTTTTGCCACCACGCATTTTATATTTTAGTATAATGTATGTAGGTTTCTTGAATTAGTTGCGATATCTTTGCTGAGATCGAGATCCTCCCATATCTCAAGCAGTTTCGAATCATGGTACCAACAACTACCGTAAACCATCTTTCTAGTGACAGTCTCATTCTGTATGACAAAATAAGTGTCCCAGTGTCAAGTATTGTTGGCCTTGCCCCATCACCATGTCACATTATTTGCCTTGTATCATCTGGCTGTGGATTTTCTAGAATGGATTTAGAGGTATGCAAAATAAAAACGACCAAAATGTATTTTGTAACACTACTTTTCATTAGGAAACTGCTGCTTATTTGGCTCCACATCATCTGAAGTCTAAAGCAGCAGGAAAGAGGGTGGTGATGGTACCACTTGTTCTTTTTTCTGACGATACAAGTGGAAATAGTTCCAAAAAGTGGCACAAATTTGAGTCCTGGTTTGTCTCATTAGCTGGTCTTCCACGGCACCTTAATGCAAGACTGGAGAACATACATTTCGTGAGCTGTTCTGACAGTGTTTCTCCTGTAGATCTTAGTGGTCCTATAGCACAAGAGCTGACAACACTGGAGACAGAGGGAACACTTGTATTCGATGCTTATTTCCAAGAAGTTGTGCTAGTGATTGCTCCATTAATCGTAATAGTGTGTGACTATCCAAGAGCTTCGGATTTAGAGAATAATCTTGGCAGTAAAGCACTAAAGTACTGCTGCATTTGCATGGCAAGTTTCTATCATTGCATTCCTGTAACTGCTAACACTGCATGGGGTATTCTATTCTACTTCAGACTACTAGAACTGAAAACCCAGACTTTGTGTGCACACCACGTAGCAAGGAGAAAGCCTTGCAGCAGATGGCAGTGATCATACCACAGCGTACTGAACAAGAGAAAATTGAGATGAGAAAGTCATTTGGTCTAAGAGAAGATGACAATCCTCTCCTCCATGTTTCCATCCCTGCTGACCTCTACAAGTATGTGTAAGAATGGTGACCAATAGTTCCACAAATAGGTACATACCAGTGGAAGTGCTTCATACACTGTTGCTGGGTACATGCATGCATATCCTAAAGATCATAATGCCTGAATTCTGTCCAAAGATAAGGAAAAGAATTCTAGCTCGCATCAAAGCCTTCAACACATCTGGTTTCAGTACAAAGTTGTATGGTAGTGTATGCAAATACTACAACTCTTTTGTTGGACGAGACTTTAAGGGGGGGTCCCATATGTGTGCATTCATATTATGGCCCTACCTAAGCGATGGTTATAAGGAAGTTCTACATGCACATTTAAGGTATGTATATTATGGTGGATACTTAATAATTTCTGCTCAGGTTTTTTAGATTGCTTATTGCAATTTCTTTGAACCATGTCTTGCAGAGGAATGGAACAAGGTGTGCATTGAGTTTGTTTAAGCTGTAAAGCGGAACATGCCTGCACTGCTGCTAAAACAGAAGACCCGTCTTATTCTTCATCTCATCAGCAGTGTGATGAAATTTGGACCCTCTTCATCATTTAGCGCTGAAAGGTATACATTATTTGCCTTGCATTTATGCATCTTAAATAAACTTAACTCTTTCAGTTTGAGTCTTTTAATTCACATGTTCGGAATAACAATGTTCATGGAAACAGGCTTGCACCTAGTCGAGACATAGCAAAAAAGTTTTGTGTTTTGCAACATTTACGCTACTTGTGTCATGTTGAAAGTGAAAGGTACAGTACTGATGATGTTAAAATGTTTTAATGACATTAGATCCCAAGTTGTGGAACTGCGTTGGGAAGAATTGTACTCTTCTGCATTTGTACAACATATTATGCACGGTATTTCCATGCAAGAACTCCTTGCTGGAAAAGCTATACCAACCTGGAACACCAAGAAAGGTATGCACACATAACACATGTACATATATAACATGTACTCATTTGCCTAGGCATCAAAGTGCTCATGCAATCTGTCAGAGTTGCCGCTTGTTTCTACTGGAAGACATGCAACTACCCTCAACAAGTTTTTGCAGTGCAGGATACCATATAACATTATGCTTGGATCTGCTTGGCTCACTGACCAAGTGATAGAGCACCATGCTATCAGAAGTGTATGGTACATTCAGGGGACTACATAGAGCTTATAACACCACAGTGCGATGTAAGCTTAATCTATGCATAATGTTGCAGTTTCTATTGCCTTATTGTTATGTTTAATTTTAGATGCTGTATGGAATCTTGTTAGCTGTGTTTAAGTTGCAAGATGGAGGTGTGGTGTGTCTTGTTCAGGGCTTTCAGAAACTGCAGTCACAGGATGGTGCAAGGCTCTTTGTGAATGAGTATGACTGTCCCCTGCTGGAGCTGACCAGAACCATTTTCTCCACATCTGGGAGAAACATACTCCGAGCAGTCTCAGTTGTCCCATGAATGTGGTGCTAGCTGTCGCTCTGAGGAAGCACTGACAATTGAGAACGTTGTGAATGGCAAGAAATTACTTGGACAAAACTTACTTTTGAACATGACTGGAGCAACAATTTGTATTCCTACAATGTTTATTGTGTACTATGATACGCCAAGAGTGGTAAAAATAACCTCTTCCATACAAGGGAAAACCACAATATTAATGCCATTATTTGTAACTGTAAACATTTCCATACATGGAAGATAAATTAATTTTAGCATCATAATACTGGGATGGACGCTATAGTGGCTTTTCTGGCTTTCCCTATTGCTGTTGGCACCACTTTTTGGATGCCGGCGCATATGGGCTGTGCCAGCGATGCCTGGTTTGTGAAACCCGAATTCAACTTGATGGTGCCTATTCTGTTCAGAGCCGCGTTACAAACGTCCCTACGCTGGAATAGGCGTCTCTACCACTACGGGGCCGCTATTATAATGTTGTCCTCTACCATAATGAGACTGATCTACGGCCATGCCATCAGCCACTCGCAGACAACAGACAAAGGGACAGTAGAGAGTTATCTAAGAGTGAGCTTAGCTTCTTTCATTGCGATACTCCTGATTGAAGGATGCACTTTGTACCGCGTTTTGAAGAACTTGTACAATACACTGAATCATAGCCAAAAGCAGATGCATAATAATGGCTTCAACGCATGGTCCGTCCTCCACGTACTTATGACCTTGAACTCTTTCTATGTGCTGCTATCGATCTCTCATCGAGTGGTATCAATACTTGCGTCCCTGAACAACGATATGTGGCTCTACGTGTACTGGTTACTGGCTGCAGCATCCAGCGTCAGCAGGGTATTTGTGCAAGGTACACCGTTACGTGCATGTTTGTTTAGTGGTGGTCACAAGGTAGCATATTTTATGTAGGCGTGGCCCAACATGTCATGTTTGTAATACAGGGTGTTTGCGAAAGAACGCAACGCTTTAAAACCCCTATAACTCAGGATGGAAATTAATTAAGTGCTTGATTTCTTTAACATAGGTAGTTAGGCAAATACCAATTAGATTTCAATTATTGTAAGCGGTTAAGTAACTGTATCAAATCCCTCATAAATCAAAATATTCAAAGCCCTCTATTAACAAAGTTATTCAAGATTGTGGTCTGCGTAATAGATTTTAATAACTGATAATAAGTAACACACGATCTGGATATGCGGTGGAACAGTACTGATTTCAAGTTCCTAGGTTCAATAGTGAGTTATTCACTTTTAAGACCATCATTTGCTTTAAAGAACGCAACGCTTTAAAACCCCTATAACTCAGAATGGAAATTAATTAACTGCTTGATTTCTTTAACATAGGTTGCAGTAGTTAGGCAAATACCAATTATATTTCAATTATTGTAAGCGGTTAAGTAACTGTATCAAATCCCTCATAAATCAAAATATTCAAAGCCCTCTATTAACAAAGTTATTCAAGATTGTGGTCTGCGATAATAGAATTTAATAACTGATAATAAGTAGCACACGATCTGGATATGCGGTGGAACAGTACTGATTTCAAGTTCCTAGGTTCAATAGTGAGTTATTCACTTTTAAGACCATCATTTGCTTTAAAATTATTAAGGTTGAAGCTGTTATGTGGTAAATGTTTTTAATAACCATCATAAATTATTCCAGTATAAAATGAAGTATAAAAAACTACTTGATTTGGTTATGGATTATATAATGGTGTGTTATTGAAACTCAAAGTTAAAAAAAAACGTAGTGGTCGTATAGCTTTTTCAAGTTTGATTTATTGTTTTGAATATTAACTAGTAAAACGCCAACCAAATTTCATACTTTTTCAAAGTCTCATCAATTATATTCTGCAGTTTATAAATCAAGTTATTAATTAAAAGTTGTCGTACATTGTTTTGTCAGTCTAGTTAATTGCAAGCTATTTGATTTTATCTTTTGAACGGCTAAAGATAAACGAATTGTAGCAATGCGTTTCGTATTTGACTTAACGTGATTATTGTACGTTCATAAATTCATTTAGATTGACAATCCTATTAATGAATCATATTCATTCGCACTTTTGCAAAGACCCTGTATATACAAATGCACCCAGCATTTATGTGTGCTCCACTACACCTACATATACATGCATGACTGTAGCCATGATAACTGAATAGCAGCTTTTTGGCCAGCACATCATTTTCTGCCGTACTCTTTTTTTTTCTTTGCAACAGATTTCTTGTAGGAGTTACGATGTACATAAATATTGCAATGGCTGCATCTACCCACACATAATGTAGCGCAAATGCCTTGCATTGATAGACTTGATTTCGTTTTGTTTCCACTTTTGGGAAGAGCTACCCTGGATATATATTTAGGACTTACTGCATAACAACTAAAACGTACGATTGAATTTGAACATGCAGTGGAAGCACTCAATATGGAAATGTTGGAACCATAAATAGCTGTCCTTAATATAGAAGAGATGGGGTCGTTTATTCAAATGTGATATGAAATGTAAAGCTTTGGGTGGTCAGCAATCCTAGGTCTCTCTGGTAGGCTCCATAATGTTATGAATTGTGCACCCACATATTTTTTTGTGCACTTAACTGGGCCCCCATGTGTTCATATAAACTACAGCAGACTCAGGCCACAAACGAATTTTTCCTTATGTGCAGGCTAGCTGAGTCTGTTACTATATTATTCATGACCCTGGTTTCCAAGAACATGATAGGATTTAGTGGCTTACATAGTTGGGCAGGATGTCAGAAATAAAAGTCCAGCTGCTTCAACACCAGAGGATGGCACAACAGAGGCAACACATGGAGGTGCAGCCAGCAGACGGAAGAAGCATGGATACAGACTAAGGTATTGTCACGCTCACCCTGTAGGCTGATTGTCATTTCCAATTTCGTCCCATTTGGATGCTTCATTTGAATTGCAGGTGGATTCTTGGGCATATTTGTCGGAGTGAACTCTGTTCTAGTGGTGCACTGTCCACAGCCTTCTATACATGTCTCATGAAGGGTCATTCCCCAAACTCTATGGTCCCCAGACGGAATACAGATGAAGGCTGGAATAAACTGCTCTCTAAAGGCCAAAGGTGCATGTGGACCTCTGCCACCAGTGCACTTCCCGCCATGCACTGCTAACCATGCATGGAGCCAAGTGAACATCAACCACACCATAATGCAGCTTCCCGTGGTCCAATTGACTGGACCTCATTTATTTGTATTGTAAGTACCCCCCCCCCCCCCTGCATCCATCTGACTACTTCCACCTTCCACCAGGTCCACCTCAGAGTCACTGGACCTTGCCCATTTCAGCTATCCTCACACTATTGTTGTAAAGGAGTTCAAGGTGTGTTGTCAGGAGAGAGGTATCACGCACCTTACTGGTTCTCCATACCATCCTGCCACCAATGGGGCGGCTGAGGCTCTTTCCAAATCCTCACTTCTACCTCCAGGTGTTTCTGATGTAGTATTGCCAAACACCTCTTGCAGAGGTCTACTCTCTAAGCAAATTTGTCAATGATCATCAAATCAGGATCCTGTTCTACTTCTTTCCCCACAACAGCCATTAAGTCCCCAGACAGGGTGGCTACCATCTATTCTGTGGGTGTGCCTTACAGCATGATCTACTGCAGCCGCAGGCATGACAAAGACCCCAGATGGATTACCTGCAGTGTCAATGTGCAGTTGTTACCACAATGGGGCATTTGTTATTGCCATATTGAACAGCTGTGTCATGGTGAAGAAAATGAAAATGGTATGGTACTACACAATTTGCAGCAGAACGTAGGAGTCTTGGACCCATGCTATGATCAGTGAGGAAGGTTTGGCCCATGCTTTGATCAGTGAGGGGGTTCTAGTCTATGCTTTGATCTGTGAAGAGACCCATGCATTAATGTTGTGGTCTTGTGGTACACAGAAGAAGGGACAAACTGGAAACCCTTATTCTAGTTCCCAAGTGTAGCACCCTTGCCTGGTCCACACAGAAATAAACCTTTTTACACCAGGCAAGAGTGTTATGCAGTTACACCTTGTGCCCACTAAAATAAGTTTATTTTCCCTTCTAACATTGAAAAATGTATTGATCATTTTGGTTAATTTGCCATGCTTTGTCACATTTTTATCATGCTGTGGGTCTTTGTACACATAGCTTATAAAATAACATTTGCTGAACTATATTACAGATGTTTTACCATGCAGGTGAATGTTAAAGTTGAGCTAGTTCAAAGAATTTTACTAACTGGATTAGGGGGTAAAAGTTTTATTTCATTTTGTATGCGAGATCAAAGCCTGCAAATTAGTACAATAATTGATTAGATAATGGAATCATTAGTTATTAGAAGTAACTGATTTTAATTTTTAATAAAGCTGTACCATTAAATTTTAAATTTTTAATAAATCAAGTTTTAAACAGTACCCTCAAACCAAGATGCATATCAAGATGCATAACTCAATAACAGATTGGGTAAGTAATACGTAGTGGTTCAACTTATCAATCTAGTCATGGGTTACATGTTAGCAATTGTTAACATCTAAATTTAGCATCTTGAATTGATGGCCCACAAAATAAATGATTTGTGGTTTGAACATAGTCTTTTAACCATTAACCTAAGTTTACGTTTAGTTGCACTGTTATTTTTTCCTGGTTAAGTTAATCTAGTGTAAGTTAACTTAATGAAGATATGACCAATCAAAGTAGTTGCCACCATTGTGGTGAAACACCTTGTTTATCCATAACTGTAACTCTGACCATTTGTCACCCTATCATAGAGTGACTAAGGTGCGGCCATTGAGTGATTATGTTGATGTACACTTTTATAAACTCATCATTACCCCCCCCTACACACACATGTGCCCATTTGTGCATTTTCCATCCATTACAGGTGTGGTGTTGAGCTTTCCTACAATGCGTGCCAACAAGGAGCTTACCTCACAACTGGTATTTAACAATGTTGTCATGCTGGCCCAATTTGTGCTCTTGGTGGTAGGTTTCCTAGCAGACCCTCTCACTTTGCAGTTCAAGTTCATGAAGCCCAAACTATTGGATGGTCAACTGATAATGGATATGCTCTTTCGATTTGTAACCACTTTATGCCTCGTGTGTTCCAGTAGAAGTGGAGCCAAGAATGCTAGGGATCCAATATTCAATAGTGGGCTGCCTATTAAAGCTATTACTTCAGGGCAGCCCTCAGTACCAATTATCAAAAGTGGAATCAAGAATGCCAGTGAGGCAACATCTACTTCAAAGAATACTTGCCTGGAACCTTTTTTTGTACAAGCCACCAAAGCTGTTAATTTATGCGGTCCCTCAGAACTAGTGATGAAGGATACAAAATGCAGTAGTGGGCCGCCTATTGACGCTGATACTTCAGGGCAGCCTTCGGTACCAGCAATCAAAAGTGGAACCAAGAATGCCAGTGAGGCTTCAAAGAATACTTGCCTTGAACCTTTTTGTATACAAGCCACTAAAGCTGTTAATTTATGCGGTCCCTCAGAACTTGTAATGACAAAATTCAGTAGTGGGCCGCCTATTGAAGCTGGTACTTAACAAATGGTGAAGAAGTACGTGTACTTACATGAGATAAACAGTATATTGATGAATTTGACTTATAAAATGATATTCTTTGCAGTGTGACATATGTCACAATGCACAACGTTGAGCATAAGGACAAAGAAATGTACATGAATTATGCATGTTACCGTATGAGGGTACATTGCATCATTATTGAACATGGAGTTATAATCTTCAAACTTTGCAAGAACTGATATGGAATGATTGTAGAGATATGTTTGGTGCTTATGTACAGTGTAGGATATTGTGTGATATTGAATTCTATTACTATTGAACTATTAAAAATTGGTGTAATATTTATAGCAATAATACATGAAAACAAATTGTTTCGTAATTACCATATATGACAACCTATCTGCATAGCAGTAACGACTGGTTGATCTTAGTAGGGAAAAGGTGCATCTTCATGGTTATCTGTACTTCCTTTGGACGAGTTTGGTTTCTCTTTCATAAGGGTGAATTTCAAGTTGCACTTTGAGGTATGGCTGGAGTCTCCCAAATGTGTCACTACCTTTTACTGTGGTATGTCATTCCCTGTTACCCATGCAATGACGTGCAACTTGGCTGGCTTTCCAACAATTCACCATAATGAAATACAAGATTTCACTGCTTCCTTGTTATCAGAAGTATGCCATAATGGTGCCATTGAACCTCACTTACAACCACTGAATGGACCACACAACTGCTAACACTGATGAAAATTTCACGTCTCGATACATGTGCCAAGGGGTTTTGTAATTGTGGTCAGGATGATGTAAGGGTTTTCCACCCTAATGCTCCAAGCACCGTTCCTTGGACTTGCCAGCAATATACCACAGACATGAATCGGGAAAGAGCGACAATATAATGAACGGGTTAAGCATGGGGTCTTTACACCATTGGCTTTTAGCTCAACAGGAGGAATGGCTTGTGAGTTTTCAACATTTTACAGGCATTTGGCAGACATGATTTCCATCAGGCAGGACAAACCCTATTCTCTTGTAGTTAGCTGGCTACTAACTCGACTCTCTTATGCTTCCTTTCTGTTCTGTGCACTCGTGGTAGCAGGTCATCACATTGCCACCCTATTTATGAACATGACTTATACCCTTGCCACTGTTGAGGGTAAGATACCATCTCAGTCTAAAAATCCGCTATCAGTAACACTTGTTTTTAGGCATTTTTTTGTATCATATGTGTAACTTTTATTAAAATTGAATGTTTTCGGAGAAAAAAATTATATTGGACTTTGATCTTTCAAAGCAGCCACTTACAAAAAAATATTTTCATAACAAGTATACTCACCCAACAAGTGTCACAAAGGTCTAGAAGCGTCATTTTAATTTAAAAAGTCGCTTGGGAGAATAGTTAATGTCATCAGCTATCATAATAGGAAATATTCTGGTTGAAAGCTGTAATGACTTTTGTCAGAGTTCTTATACGGAAATCAGCAATAAGTGTTTTGAGTAGTATGTAGCATTCCATTTACCTATTTTATAAATACAGCATCAGTTTCAGCCTTGAGATGCTAAAGTACCACAGCCCTGTGGTTAGATGTACTATCATCCCGCGCGACCATGCCGACTTTCCACGAAATATGATTGCTTTAATTCTAGTTCTTACACAATGCAGAAATTCTATCATTCATCTCCTTATTTAAATAACTTCATTCTGGGTGTTCCGCACTTTCACTAACGACGTAATCCTTCTTACTACTGCAAACTGCATCTTTGTGATAATCGAGTTTTTCATGCATAACCAGATATGTTCACTTCAACCGCACTGTTTTGCGACATAAAACAAACTCACTTTGGTCTTCTCGCTCATTTACAACAACTAGTTAAGCGATCCAATCGTCAGGAGTCTCGTTATAAATGGGTCGCGTGATTTTAATGATTTCAAATGGACGTTTCTAACGAAACTTTCGATAAGTCAGAAGGTCATCGAGAAGCCTGGCTCTTTAGTTATTATATCAATAGGAGTAGCTGACATTAATAAATTGTATTTGCACTCATATCCCAAAAATAAATATATAAGTACATGGCTTGATTGTACAATTTTTTTCCGGACATGATCGCAAGTAACTAATATAATCAGGTTGTTTATTCCTATGTCAAATAGTCAAAATATAACTATTGACCTCTGAACATGTCTGTAGTCAGCAGAAACTCGAAGAGAAGCAGAAACGTCGTTCCCAGACCATGGAATCGGGCACCACCACCCTCAATTCCATCTATTTGTACATAAACGTTGTATATATGGTATTAAATGCTAAAGAAAGCTACTTTTACTTTTCCTCAGTTTCTTTTTACATATAACAAAGAAAATCTGGACTGTAAGGCTACTACGTGACCTCAGGCATGATTTTAGCTCGTACCTGTATTTGTAATGGTTAGGTCATAGAGACAGAAGAGACCCTTCTGTTTTCTGGGAAAATCCTTGCGCTTTAGACACATGTAATACTCCCTCTTGGTTACTTGCATGTTTAATGATAACAATTTTCAGCGAACAGTATTACCAATCGATCGATATATTGATCATAGTATAGCGCCCAAATCTCAGCGAGTTGAAACAGCTCAAGTCCGTTTATAAGCAATACATATGTCCCTAAAGTTTTATCCTTGTCAAGACATAATAGTGTACAACATACGCTAGTTACATCCGGTTGTTAACCGCTTGATGCATGGCGATAGTCAACACCTTTTCCGATTGAAAGTGTTTATGAAAAGTTAATTTATGTGCTCTACGATCCACAAACTGTCAGGTATAACAAAAAAGCTTTTCTATGAATAGGTGACTTAAAAGCGTAGCTAAAAAAAGTATACAGTTTGCGTCATTACCGCTAAAATTCTATGAGATCACCGTGTTTGCCAGCATCTGTAGAGCGCGCTGATCACTTGTAAGGAAATTTGAAAACAGATTCAGCACAAGCGATCAATGAGCTTTAAGAGTATATGCATTTCTGGCTATAGAAATAAGGCGCGACTACATTTCTAACAGCACGGTGCGCACTTTTTGGTATCAAATTTTCAAGGACCCGGTGTTATACAGAAAAAAACACGAGATGCTGACCAGTTGTATAAATGACAAGATAAATAACTTATTTATAATTACCGACATCAATTGATAATCCTGGCCAGATATACTTTTGCGCTATCTTTGCAAGCGTTCTGTCGCGACCTTCCGCTAGTCCGATATGGCAACCATTATCTGCTTCCTTGTCTTTGCGTTTTTAACCTCGCTAATCGTCCTTATTTAAGACCGTTTTTGTTTTTAAATAAAGACGACTGTTTACACCATGTTTTAAAAATGAGTAAAGACGTTTTTTCATGCTGCATTTTTAAAAAATGAGTAAAGACGTTTTTTCATGCTGCATTTATCCTTGTTTACATTCCAACACAAAATTTGTGTACCTACCTATTACGTAGCTGAGTAGTACAGTTGAAAATGTAATAGGTTTGATGGCAGACTCAAAAGTGTGACATCGAAAATCAAGCGGTTTAGATTCAGTTATCTAAAAGTTAAAATCTAGTTGTCTCCTATTTTGGATGATTTTAAAAATATATACATATTTGCAATAAACTTTTATAATATTGCAATTTATTTGCTTTTATTCTTGATCTCCTCAATTAGACATCCGTGTTTAGCAACATTTTACAGAATAGTTTAACTTGATGAAACATACCTCTTCTTATGCCCACTTCCATTAGAGTGTGTAACCTTTTTTATAAATCAAAATCGATTATTTCGACTATGGAAAAAAGTCCAATCGATTTTTCAGGTTTATAGCAACTTGCAAATCGGTTAGTAGAAACTATAAATCGATTTTGGCGATTAATGTACTATTCATTTGCCAACGATTACCTAGGTTTTTCCAGGTTTTTTTAATAATGGCACGATAAATCACAGTTTCTCAAGTCTAATACTAGTTAGTATAGCCAGTTTTATTGCTCATCAGTTACTTATGCCAATTTTAAATCATTAAAACAACAAAGATAGTATCCACAACGACTAGGAACGATGTGCATGCCAATATTACGCCAAACCCATGATTCAATGGCGGCGGATTGTGACCCGCAACAGAAAAACACCGGGCTGTTTGTTTCCCCACTACCATAGTACTCAGTACTAAGAATGATGGGAGAAGTAAGATTTTAGTTTACTGAGATAAAAATGAAAATGAATAGTTTGTCCATCCCGCAGCTTGCGCTCTTTTCTTGTACAAAATGCCTTAAACACGTACATATGTATCATACCCATCCGCCACATGCACAATCCATTATTCGCCCTCATTATACAATTCAATAAGTACTGAGCAGTGCCAGCTAGGCACCTCATGGTGGAACACCGCTCCACGCACATGACAATGCAAGACATGTACGATATTTAGAACATCATGCCGAACGTCTGGAAACAAGCCAGTGTACCGTGCAAAAGAGTACGTAGCGCGTTTGATTAATGCACTTGTAAAATACGTGCGAACGTATATACTTAAAGAGCCGTGCCCAGGGTTCCACCGCGTATATTGAAAGAGGGCACTGATGGTTACCTTTAGCCGGGTTTCCAGACGTGCGGTTATACATCACAATGTTTCTTTTTAACCCGTTAGTATGCCTTTTGTACAGGCGGGAAAAGCCAAGGGCATATTAAAAGGGGTAATCGATTTGCTACCGATTTTTTGCATATGAAGGAAACGAATATCGACTAATCGCGACTAAGAAAAACAGAATCGGTTATTTCGACTAAAGGAAATTCTGCAATCGGTAACCTGCTATTCTACTAAGTGCATAGTCGACCGAATAGGTAATCGCGAATAACCGATTAACCTACAAAACCTGAAAATCGGAGGTTACACACCCTAACTTCCATACCTGCAATACCGTTCCTTTCTTTCGCTTTGAGCCTACCTACTACACGTGAACCCGCCTTTATTGACTGCTTCGCCATTTAAAAGTCACCCGCCTTGTTTGGCCAGATTTTACTGATAAATACCTATTTATAACTACATTCTGCATGCAGTTTAAATGTACTATAATTAAAACCACCAATCTTACCTGAGTTTTATGGAACTTGAATTTCGTCTTATTTCGAACGTTTGAGATGTGTTATTTATTTACTTGGGTGCAGAATTTGTCTACGTGGTCCAAAAAATACGTTGAAGTCGATGCGTTCGTCGAAAAATGGCCGCTTGTAGGAAGTGGTGCATGCATGGAGAGAAAACTAGGCCATGTGACTTTGGCTACAAATAGAACAAAGATACTTCATTCATTGTATGGCTTTAAAATGGTGACAAGTTCATACATGTTAACATGTATTGCAAGGTTTCTAAGGTTGTCGGTTGTCAAGGGTGGTTGCTAGGGCATTACGCCACTTTTCCAATATTTCAAGAGGTATGCCTTTTGTCCACAAATTGTATGGCCGCATAGGGCTGTGTCCACTGACCTGCCTTCATAACATGAATAGATAGTAACCCCATGCAGCAGTAATGATTACTATTGTAATTATATTGGTCAGCAAATTGTATGACCATGCAGGGTAGTAATGAATTTTAAGAAGAATTCACGGACATGCAGTGATACACTTTTGTTTATGCAGGTCATTCTACCTACACTATAAAACTAGAACAATATAGTTGCTTACATTTACACCATGGATCGCACAAAAGCAACTAAAAAGTCACCTGACAATCACATAAGGCTAAATATTTGATATTTTGAATGTGCAGTCTCTCCCGCCCTGAGGCATGCAAAAACAGTCCACTTGCTGGTGAATTACAAGGCGACAAGTATAATTGCACAACATTTCATAACTTCATTCCCTGTATAAATTCTTTTTGCATACATCGTACTTAGCGTATTTATAAACTTCACAACGGTGCATGCAGTCTTTCTTGATATACCTGAGCTAGGTCTGGGTGCATGAAATGGTAAGCACCTGTTTGGACTGCACAGTCAAGGAAACAGAATGTTGATCAAATTAGAATACAATATTAAAACGTTTGGTTTAAACTGTAAACTATTTTGCATTCAAATCAAAATGATGAGATTAAATGTTAAACCACAATATTGGTTTGACTGTTTGGTTTGATTACAAAACCATATAAAATTTAAACCACTGGTTTAAAATTCTTTGGTTTGATGTGGCAATCAATTTTTTTGCAGTGTTGGTAGGAGATGTAGGGCAAACCCGCAGGGACCAAACAGCTAGGTGCACTGCAGGGCCATCATGAAGGCAATGCCTCCAAATTTCGAATGAACGGCAACATAGCCAAATATCTCCACGTTGTTGGCAACTTGGGACGACCATATAGATATTGCAAAACATTATCAAAATAAAGGAAGTGACACGCCTCAATTAGTTGACTGCGGTATACAGATATGATCATTGCAGCCAGTTGTACGGTGTAATTAACCGCAGGTTCGGCGTGCGTGGGCGTGCATGCGGAAATCATCGACGGTCACTGCAATTGTACTAACTAGTGCATGGTGCACCTCTCCAAGTACGATAAAATCACTCTCGACATTTAGACCACTGTGTATGTATGCTGTGGTCACCATTCCTCGATCCTACCTGGATGGATGTAATGCTCGCATCGCGCTGCATGATCTGCTCATATACGTCATATAGGATATTCCCCATTACGTCAGTGCCCTATAACCCTAGTACAATAATCAACATCAGTCTAATTTTGCCGGTAGCTTTTTTTATTATTATTTTTTTTTGTGGCAGCACAGGCTTGCGTATGGATTGCCGTCATTGAGTCCTGAAATGAACCGGACTACGCTTCGCGCACGCTGTCTGGAGATCGGTGTGTCTAGTATCATAATCGCCTTCGTGTGGGTGCTGTTCTCTCTTCCGACAGTGTTTTACATCCTCACTCAAGTCAAGGTTAGCGGTTATGTGGTCCGTGGACACACAAGATATTGACGTCTGCGTAAATGCCGTAGGTTCTTCATCAAATTAAGCAGTTCAGTTGTGTGGTGTTACTGTAGGCGTGCAAGTAGAATACCCTTTTATGGCATGGAATTTGGATGGCATATGATTTGTTTATCGCAGCGCAGTGTCAAAACACAAATTCCGTATGGCGTACGTTTAAATTCAGCGTGTTGCGCGTAGCTGAGTGTGTACATACCGCACAGTTGGCGTAGTCTGTGTAGGCGTGCATGCAATTATCTATTTAATTAGCCAGAATGCATAGTAAAATGGCCAGCAATTGAATTCCGCGTGTAATAAAATTATTGTACAAGTAAAGAAAAACATTCTCTAACGAGAAAGATGGTGGGATATAAGAATTGGAGGCAATGGTGGTGTTAAAAGGAAAGGAACAAGGTTTTAAGAAAAGGGTAATGAGACAAAAATCCTATATTTAGCACTTCTTTTGGTTCTGTTACATTTACACGTGCTCAATATAGGATTTTTGTCTCATTACCCTTTTCTCAAAACCTTGTTCCCTTCCTTTTAACACCACCATTGCCTCCAATTCCTATATCCCACCAACTTTAACGTTAGAGAATGTTTTTCTTTACTTGTTTCCTCTATTTTTTAATTATCATTTTTTAATCGATTATTAATACTGGCAAGTGCCCCACCCTCCCCCCCCACCCACCCCCACCCCTCCCCCCCCTCCGCTTCAATTACCGTCACGAGCAGACGCCCGGCCGCTTTTGTTTGGGATCACTGTAAGGAACGCGGGAGAATTCTAACACGTCGTCTGCTCTGCTCTCCTCTTTGTTTGCACAATTCTAAATATACGTAAATGTCGCCATGGGAACGCTTCTATTTAACACTACGCATTACGTAATGATTACGTATGTAAGTTTTAAGCTACATCTGATACTTAAAGATGGCCTTCCAGGAGATTCTAAAGCGATTGGTAAAATTGGCGCTCTTTTAAACCGTTCCTATCCCGAGTTATGCTCACCCGAGAATTAGAAGAAGAAGAAGACGACGACGACGACGGAGAAGAATTGCCTGGGGACGAGGAAAAACACGAACTTTTTTGTTCTCTTAAAGCAAACAGTTCGAAGACTGGAATAAAACATTAAAATGACCGTCTTTGCCTTCTGGTTCGATAGCAACAAAGAGCAACACTATCCGTTTCTCGGTACGCGAGTTATACGCGGGTCGCGTTTAAAAAAAATGATATTCACGACCCGGGTCAATTACTATGTAGGAACTCACGGCGACTATGGGTAATTTCTATCAATCGCGTAAAGTTTAGTGCCAAAGACTCTGAGTAGAGCACTTAAACCTAAATAGGATACAGTGAAAACCGAATAGCACATGTTTTGTATGTCTTCTGTTGTGTAAAATGTGCGCCCATCCTTTTCAAAACGGAGTTTTGTGTTATAACGTTGACCAAGACCTGTACATACGCCACCACAGGCTAGGGCAGCATATGCTGCAACCGTCATCACTTGGCTAGCTTTTATATATAGAGCTAGGTAAAGAATCAGGAACTACGATAGTAGTTCCTATATAGGAATTGACCCGTGTCGTGATTATCATTAAAAAAACGCGTCCTGCGTATAACTCGCGTACCGAGAAACGGATAGTGTTGCTCTTTTTTTTTTTTTTTTTTTTTTTTTTTGTTTATAACAAAAAAATATATAAATAAACAACACAATACAGGTAATCAGTTACACAAATGTGGGAACCTTGGCTTCGGAAACAGCCAAGTCAATGGCACTGTGTGTGAATGGTCGTCCTTGTGAAGATCTGGCACCTCTAAGGCAACTTAATGGCAGAGCACAAGAGGGAAAAACTAATGCAGCATCTTATCCATGCAATTGTAGTGCCATATGTTTGTTCTCTCTTTGTAGATAGAAGGGTGGCAATTCTCTTATATGTAACTGAAGCACACTTTCCCATTCCTCCTGATGTGCTAAATACTAAAGGAGTGAATGAGCCATGTTCAACTTCTCTTATACGTTGGTCATAAGACCTCAGCTCTGCTTTTGGCGTTCATGAAGGCGGTAAGCTGATGGTAGCTGCATGTTTCGGTAAGAGGGAGCATTGCTCTTTGTTGCTATCGAACCAGAAGGCAAAGACGGTCATTTAAATGTTTTATTCCAGTCTTCGAACTGTTTGCTTTAAGAGAACAAAAAAAGTTCGTGTTTTACCTCGTTCCCAGGCCAAATCTTCTCCGTCGTCGTCGTCGTCGTCGTCGTCTTTTCGGGTGAGTATAACTCGGGATAGGAATGGTTTTAAAGAGCGCCAATTATACCAATCGCTTTAGAATCTCCTGGAAGGCCATCTTCAAGTATCAGATAAAGCTTAAAACTTACATACACAATCATTACGTAATGCGTAGTGTTAAATAGAAGCCTTCCCATGGCGACATTTACGTATATTTAGAATTGTGCAAACAAAGAGGAGAGCAGACGACGTGTTAGAATTCTCCCGCGTTCCTTACAGTGATCCCAAACAAAAGCGGGCGTCTGCTCGTGACGGTAATTGAAGCGGAGGGGGGGAGGGGTGGGGTGGGGGGTGGGTGGGGTGGGTGGGTGGGTGGGTGGGGGTGGGGCACTTGCCAGTATTAAAAACGATAATTAAAAAAATAGAGGAAACAAGTAAAGAAAAACATTCTCTAACGAGAAAGTTGGTGGGATATAGGAATTGGAGGCAATGGTGGTGTTAAAAGGAAGGGAACAAGGTTTTGAGAAAAGGGTAATGAGACAAAAATCCTATATTGAGCACGTGTAAATGTAACAAAACCAAAAGAAGTGCTAAATATAGGATTTTTGTCTCATTACCCTTTTCTCAAAACCTTGTTCCCTTCCTTTTAACACCACCATTGCCTCCAATTCCTATATCCCACCAACTTTCTCGTTAGAGAATGTTTTTCTTTACTTGTGATATCAGGAACTACGACTACGATAGTAGTTCCTATATAGAAAATTGACCTGGGTCGTGAAATCATTAAAAACGCCACCAGCGTACAACTCGCGTAGTAAGAAATGGATAGTGTAGCTCTTTGTTGCTATCAAACTAGAAGGCAAAGACGGTCATTTAAATGTTTGTTCCAGTCTTCAAACCGTTTGCTTTAAGAGAACAAAAAAGCTCGTGTTTTACTTCGTCCCCAGGCCAATTCTTCTCCGTCGTCGTCGTCGTCGTCGTCGTCGTCGTCGTCGTCGTCGTCGTCGTCGTCGTCGTCGTCGTCGTCGTCGTCGTCGTCGTCGTCTTCTAATTCTCGGGTGAGTATAACTCCGGATAGAAATGGTTTTAAAGAGCGCAAGTTGTACCAATCGCTTTAGAATCTCCTGGAAGGACATCTTCATATATCATATATATGAATAAAGCATAAAACTGATATACGTAATCATTACGTAATATGGAGTGCTATGTTTAACCGTTCCTATGGCGACATTTACGTATATTTAGAATTGTACAAGTCGTGACGACGAGTTAGAATGCTCCCGCGTTCCGTACAGTGATCCCGAACAAAAGCGGGCGTCTGCTCGTGACGGTAATTGAAGTTATTTTTTCGTGATGAAAAATATAGTTCTCGTCGTTTTATTAGTTACCTAAAATGAGGCATTCTTAAAATCAGGGTGTTGTTGAAAATAAAGTTAATAAATTAAATTAATAATTATTGTTTTGAAAACATGATAAATCATACAAAAATCTGGAAAATGTATTGGTGAAATCAGAAATTTGATATCATTATCTTAATGTAACTTATTTCATATATAAGGATGCATGGGTTTTTTTTGATGTGTGGTCAGCAGCTTAAATGGGGGGGCTACACTTATATCCAATCAGATTTTCAATAAATGCACGCTGTTCCTGTTTTTAGTAATTTAATAAAATTAATGTAATTTAAATAGTGTCCTTTAAAAAATAAAACTAACGTATTTTCAGTTAGAACCTTATAATTACGAGATTACATTAATGTATATACTTCTCTAGGGCAAAGGAAACACAATCTCTGAATGTGCAAGCTATAAGGAACAAACGTGCCTCCAAGAACTAGCACAACATCGCACTAGCTGCTTCCCTGCAGCTGATGGTAAACTGAACGATACGAATCTGCCAATCATGGCAAACGTGGACCAGAATACCAACGAGGTTACTGCTCAACTCGTTCTATCGGGCCTTACATTAATTGGAGCTTCTGTCAGGTGCAAATCATCCATCATGGCACTGGTGTGTTTGCAATTATTCCCACTATGTGACGGAAACGGAACAGATTACAGACCTAGCCAAGATGAATGTACCCAGATAAGCACAGTTGCATGCGGGGATGAGTGGCAGAAGATAATTGCTTTACCTGGAGTACGGGACCAACTTCCTAATTGCAACAACCTTCGGGCCTCTTCTATCGTATGCGAAGGTGCGTGTACGTTTGTGCATGTGTGCCATATGCCATATTTAACCATCCGTTGTGCGCGGGAATTAAATTCTCTGTTTATGGATGAGTGTATGTTTTTCCCAGTGTTGAATCCAGGATTTTGCCAGGGTACTGACATACAGTTCATTTGGGCACGCCGAATGAAATTTTTTTTTTTTTTGGGGGGGGGGGGGGCACCTCGCATGCAGTTACATAATATATTTAAATCGCTAAATAGTGCTTGAATATGCATAACCCTCCCGCCAAAAACAAACAAACAACCTTTTCCCATTTCGTGAAAAAACGACGCGTATGTAGGTCCTTAATCCCGAGGGTGATGCTACATCCTGGTTTGCTGGTCAACGTTCGCGTGATCCATTCCACATCAGTAATAACAACGTTTACAATATTGTGCATGAAGCAACTTTAATTTGGTACATGCAAAACACATGCAATTTTGCATCCTCTTACGGCAGCTAGGTGTTATTATTATAATACTGTAGTTAGACCCTCTTAACGTTCGTTTGCCACACCAGGGGCAAGCAGCTTTAATTGCATGTATGGTAACTTCTTATTGTCAATGGGAGTGCGTGCATAAATGGTTAATTAATTACTCAAAATTCTGTGTGGTCGTTCTATTATGCTACAGAAATGACTCCATTTGATAGCGGCAATGCAACGGCGGTGCCGCATGCAAATCCTGTGCAGATACAGTGCAACGACGAATTCATACTCAGCAACGGAACGTGTCAGCCACTATGCAACAAATGGAAGATTGTTTCAGCCGTCCTCTCGCATGGAACGTTTGCATTGACGGTGATGCTAGCAATTGCAGCTGGAGTGTTTGGAGTCATCTTGCTCATGTTCGCTTATAAGCGCCGGAAAAAAATGTATGAGCATCCTTCACAATGCATTATACATATGTTGCAACCCACCCGGCGTTAGGATTAGAGTATACTGATCTGTAAACCCCCCCCCCCTCCCCCCCTCCCTCCCTTATCGATCAGTCCCAAGCCGAAAGTATACCGTATGATGCATGCATGTTATTGTAAGGTCACCTATTAACCAAATTCGACCCCCCTCTTCCTGAAGGCTGCGTATGCCCATATTTGGCTCTGGCTAGGTTTAATTTTACTGCGTCCATTGGAACCAAAGCATTAGTTTTGATTTTATGCCATCTGCTGATTTATTAGTACAATTGAACACCATTAATTCCTTCATGCATGCATAAAAAGCTATAGTAACGAGATTAACAATATTGGTTTTCATATTGTGGCTCCATTAAATTTCCTTCAGGTTTACGTTCCCTATCATAATTATTGTATACATGGCAGCTACGTCGATTGTCTTTGGTAAGTACGCAAGAACACATACATATATATAAAAATGGTGTACATGACATTTCGATACAGCGGTATTTGTCTTGATTGCATCAACGAGTCGTGATATCTTCTGCTCTTCTACAAACACAATTGAATCAATTAAAAACCCTTCGCCATTTTGTGTTCTGATGGGTAAGTTTTTCATATGGTGTATAATGTCTGTTCAGTTTCGTCATCACGGTTTTAAGTATGCGTATACTGTTATGGAATTATGTATTTATATTCTATC
Source organism: Eunapius fragilis (assembly GCA_963681505.1). NCBI lineage: Eukaryota > Metazoa > Porifera > Demospongiae > Spongillida > Spongillidae > Eunapius > Eunapius fragilis. The sequence goes on along the minus strand of OY811975.1, from coordinate 2,359,856 downwards.
ATTACAGGATGCGTTTTTTACTATGGACTCCTTCACGTTGGAGTGTACTGGTTTTGTCACGTCAGTATATTTTTTTACAAAGTAAAATTTCCATTTCACTCAAGACTGATTGACTACCACACAAAATGCATCCATCTCGGCGTTGTGCTTCTGGCAGTGTCCATCCCCTGCGTTCCTGTTATCGTTGCCTTCTCAACTGGAGGTTTTCTAAGTCTCGGCTATCCGCAGCTTGTGTGCGTTATTAGAAATAGCGACGCAGAACACTTCTCTTTTGTGCTCCCATTCAGCTTGATAATCGCCACAGGGATAACACTGCTGGTCATGGTATTTGCGACCATTATCAAGGTACAGTATGAATGTATACATCTAACTGCTCTGATTTTCAAAAGCATTCCTATAGCATAATCGCACCAAAATGAATAAGCAGGTGGAGTATAAAAAGGAATTGAAACTTCTGTTCGTTCTGTGCTATTATGCTTTTGCCGGTTCAATGATTATCATAGCTTTCACTTACAACGCTGCGAACAAGACAGAACTCGTGTCAGCTATGATGCAGTACCTCGCCTGCGAGACTATGGGAACGAGCACCAACTGCGACGCCAAAAAGAAGGCGTACGAACCTCTGGCTGGGGCCGAGATATGGATTGTGACTTACCTGTTTATAGCTGCGTTTCCTGCCATTGAACTCATTTACGTAATAAAACCCGCGAAACTGAAGCTGTGCAGCTGCGTGTGCATCAAGGGTAAACAGACGCCACCCGCGGACCTGAAGGAGCTCCTTCTGAAGAATACGGACACATTGTTCAGAGACAATAGCTAGGGAGACTATATAGGGGGCGGGCGGGGAATTTTAGACTCTGTAATGTGTAGTATTATGCTGGCCTGTTGGAGAGTGCTTTGATCATTAAAGAACGGTTGTCGGGGTTGACTTTGCCAGACGCTGGTGGTGATCGCGGTACTAAGGAGTCGCAAGCGCGTTGGAGGCTGAGTTATCCCTAGTGGCCGTGACATTTTGGTGGCAGCGGTGGGATCAATCGATCGTCGGATCTTGGCATCGTGGCGGCAGTTGTGCGGCGAGACCCAGCCGGTGTCACAGGAGTACGCGTCTCCCCGGATTACGCGTCCGGCCGGACTCGTGGTCCTAGGATACTAGGTCCGCCATTAGGATTACGCGTCCGGCCGGACTCGTGGTCCTAGGATACGAGGTCCCCCGTTAGGACATTGCCCCTCGTCGACTAGAGGTAGTTAATATAAGCCAAATAAAGTTTATAAAGCAAACTTTAGACTTCGATAAGGCCCGAGAGAATGCTTTATCAAGAGGTGATGAGACCGCCTCACCGAACTTCATAAGATTGCGACGTTGTGTTTTACCGGATGTCGAAGACCAAAATGCTACACTGAAAGTACGTAGTGTTGTATCACATGATATCTTTCAACCTGCTTCAATGAAAACATGACTGCCACTCCGATATCTAGCTGATTGACTTGGCCCCCCCCCCCCCCCCCCCCCCCCCCCCAAAAAAAAATTTCACTTTTCAGAGGATAGCCAGTGACCCAATCAACACTCAATTAGTGGGTGTGCGGATGGAAATTTCGTGAAGTACAGGGGTCTATGGCTCACATGCGCCGTTTCCAATCCTCTACTGTACTTAATATCAGTCTATGGTTTTACAGAGGGTAGCCTAGAGCCTATCATGCAGTGCATGACAATAAGCTCAACCACGATGATGATAATACATTTTATAAGTTGGCTTTGTTTTGAATGCCAAAATTGATACACGGTTTTCAAAAGGAGGAGGGAAATAGGTGATTCCTGGGATAATCCTACGACTTAAGTAAAAACCAATATAGCCGACTAAGTCTTGCATGGTGCCGATTGATGCATTCGTGTATCAGAGGCGGACGCAGGATTTTGGGGCGGGGGAGGGTAATGGATTATATTACGTGTACGTGGGTCACCAAAAGGGGTGGGTGCGGGAGGGGGATGTGCCCCCTCCCGCACTGGGTGACACTGACTCTCTATCCATTACCACGTGAAGATCTAACAATAACATGCACGTAAAACCTACCTGTAACTAGCGCGCTAGCTATTTGTACCAGAGAAGCAAGATCCACGTTCCATGTCATGCCCCCCCCCCCCCCCCCCCCCCCGCTTCCTACGCCTATGCTCAGAAACCGATAAACGAGTGCTTACGTCACGTGAATAACGAATTTATTGAATGGGGATCCGCTGCTGCTTTTATTTACGACGGTAATTCTACACAATGATACATGTAAAATTGTATATACATGTATAAGGCGTGCATAAGAAGTCGTGAATTTTTATAAGATAGGCTTTGCGGGGGGGAGGGGGGAGTATACCCTACTCACCCCACCCCCACACCCCACCCACACCCTAAATCCGCCCCTTTGTACTACACACGCATAGGGAGACATACGATAAACTATCCGGGGGGGGGGGGGGGGGACAGCAACTCCTAGGATAAACTGTCCGGGGGGACGGTTATTCCTAAGGTGGGACATGCTATCCTAGGATACGATGTCCAGGGGGACAGTGGCTCCTAGGACTGGCTGTCCGGCGGACGCAGAATTCTAGGACCAGCAGTCCGGCCGGACGCATTATCCGGGGGACGCGTAATCCTGTGACACCGGCGTAAGTGTGAGTTTTAAATCGGTGTATGACCACCAGATCAGGGCGAACGTACAAGTCGACTACGGAACGGACCACAAAGACGGAGGAAAACGTGGCTGCCTTAATGCGGGTGCTACCCGAGGACAGGAACAGTGGCGTAGGAACCGCGGGGGGGGGGGGGGGGGGGGGGGGGGGGGGGGGGCGGGGGGGGGGCCGGGGGGGCCGTGGCCCCCACAATCATAAAGTTGGGGGGGGGGGGGGGCCTGGCCCCCCCAATCCTAATCCCATTACTGATTTAATATAAATCCATGCGTCGATAGGTAGCGTTAATCCACTCATGTATATATGCTCGCCCCGCGCTGCAGAAGTTATCGGTTTTAAAAAATACATTGGTTATAACCACAGTTACCACACTGACCACAGCACGTGTGTCTGTTTGAACATGTGCTACAAATATGAAGTCGGTTCTGTCATATTTTACTGCCCCTCCCAGCGGCACCAACATTTCTCCCAGTTCTCAATCCATAGCCGAACCAGCGAGAGTGTACAAGAATTCACTTGAAGTCGTGGAAGATAATCACACTGAACAGCGAGGCTCAGGGGAGTTAGTTGGCGTGCCTGGGGTGATCGAACAAGCGAATGCCAAACGGAGGAGGATGAATACTGACGCGCGTTCCGCTGAAACATACCGGGAAGGTGCCGCTGCCAGACTTCTGGATACAATTCCTAGCGTATCGTTATCAGCCTCAGGTATTAACGTCCCGCGCCTGCCGTCTGAGGACTACTCTGCTGGTTGTGAGAAATGCGAAGGGCTTTGTTGCAACGATGATACCGTCTCGTATCAGCCAACAGAAGCAAGTGTGCTTGGAAAAACCAAGACAATAATACGGTGATGGAAAAAGCAAGCGTGAAAGGTCCTTCCAAGAAAGCTGCATGGTACAAACAATTCAAATGGCTTGTTTTATGTACATCAAGGATGAAAGCGTTTTGTTTTTGCTGCCGTTTTTCTACGTCTCGTAAACTTGTTACTTCCAGCTCAAAGGCAGAAGAAGCGTTTACTGTTACAGGATTTAGTAACTGGAAGAAGGCTGTACAAAAATTCAATGAGCACGAAATTTGCCATGCACATAAAGAAGTTGTCTTAAATATACCAAGCGTTAACGAAACAGCACAGCGTTAAGCTACAACTATTAACAACGGCTTCTCGTGATCAGTCTGTAAAGAGAGAAATGTTTATCATGCAGCTTTCTGTATTGAGATATTTATTACGTCAAGGACTTGCTATAAGGGGTCATGACGATGAAGAAGGCAATTTTATGCTGTTGATGAAAACTCGTGCAGAAGGAGACATTGCCTTAAAACAATGGATTACTGAAGGTAGGTATCAATCTCCAGTCATCCTAAACGAACTAATAACTATAATGGGCAATGAAGTACTAAGGAAAATATTGAATAAAGTGAAGGAAGCTAGGTGGTTTGCAGTTAATGCTGATGAGACTCGAGAAATTTCAAACTCAGAGCAACTATGTGTATCCATACGGTGGGTAGGCAATGATTACATGCACCATCTACGAGGATGTTATTGGTTTGATGCAAGAGCCCAAAACTGATGCGGAGACCTTGACAATGGCGATTGAAGATGTTCTCATTCGCTGTTCGATACCACTAAATAAGTGCCGCGGTCAGGCATATGATGGAGCGAGTAATATGTCAGGTCCACGAAGTGGAGTGGCTGCTCGCATACTTCATGAGGAATTAACCATCAGCTATTCCAGTTCACTGCTTATGTCACTGTATAAATACCCGAAACGTGCTTTGAAGTAGCGTCTACGTGTAGATGATATAGACCAATTTCGTCTACGTAAATAGGGTCCGTCGATTTAACATTAATGTGCTTTTGCTATCGGCAATGTAAGCCTATACGAGATGCCCTAGCTGGACTTAGTGTATGAACTAGTTGGTCTGTTTAAGAATTCTCCCAAACGTGAGGCCATGTTTGTACAGCTCCAAAGTCAAATTAATATTCACAGTCCTCACTTGAAGCCTTTATGTCCAACTAGATGGACTTGTCGTACCGCTTCCATCAATGCAGTGACAATTTGTTGTTAGAGGCATTGGTAGAAGTCAACGAGACGCACCGAGATGAATATGGAAAGAGAGCAGCAGGCTTCCATGCGTTAATGGAAAAGTTTTCGACATTCTTCGGACTGAAGTTAGCTTATTTAATTTATAGCGCATCCGAACAACTGTCGATAACCCTGCAAAGCATAAATACAACATAACAGGATGCTACTATTGCAGTGAATGTCGCAAGGTCATTCTATAATAGGCATAGAGATCCATTAGTTTTTCAGACTTCCTATCACGGTGTGGTTAAGGATGCCGATGGCAAAACAGAGCTGCCTGTTTTGCCAAGATACAGAAATCTCCCTAAAAAGGTCAATGACGGGTCTGCAGAATTCAGGTTTCCTAATGTGGAGGACTACTATAAACATCAGTATTTTGAATTGATGGAAAGCTTGTCAGGAGAACTAGCCCGACGTTTTGACCAGAGGGGTCTTAAACTGGCAACCCAGTTTGAACGTATCATTGTTGATTCGTGCAACGGTACGGCATGTGAAATACCACAGGAAATAATGGAATTATATGCCAGAGACCTGGATATTGAGCGCTTAAAACGACAACTTTCCATGCTTCCAGACCTCATTAAGACTACTCCTTTGGGAGGCATGCTGATTAAAAAGGTTACCACAGTTCGAACTGTATGCGACATTCTTAACACATCAGAAGCTGTTTTCTGAAGTACACTCATTTTTATTACTCTTCTTGACTTTGCCAGTAACATCAGCCACTGCTGGATCGACGAACATTTTCCGTCCTTCGGCGATTAAAGACCTACTTGAGGTCCACAATGTCCCAGGAGAGATTAAATAATGTTATGTTACCTCACGTGTATAAAGACCTTGTTGATTGCCTGGATCTCAGTGACATAGAACAGAAGTTTTGTTCCTCAAATGAAAGGAGAAGTGCCGTTTTTGGAAAATTTTAGTAACCAAGCTAAATACACTGATTTGCATATTTTTTATTCAATAGACATGGATCATTTACATTAAAAAGTTGGCCCCCCCCACCCCCCCCCTCCCCAATCCTACAATCGTTCCTACGCCACTGCAGGAAGGCACGTACGCGAAGAGCAGTACGAGACGGAGCAGTCTCAGATGCGCGAGCGGATGGAGAGGCAACGGGAAAGGGACGAGTTGGAGAAGACCCAGATGCGCGAGCAAATGCAGATGCTCCGTAAATTGATAGAGTCGCGTCGACCGGAGGAGTCGAGGACAAGACCGACGGAAGGTGAAGCCAAGTTGGTAAAGCTAACGGAACAGGATGATATCGAGTCTTACCTGACAGCGTTCGAGCGGATCATGCGCGCATATGAAGTAAAGGAGGAACGGTGGGCTGTGAAGATCGCCCCGCAATTGACAGGCAAGGCACAGCAGGCCTACGCGGCTATGAAGGCCGAGGATGCTGGCGATTATCAAGCAGTTTAGGAGGTCATTTTGAGACGCTACGACATCTTGGAACAAACCTACAGGCATCGGTTCAGAGACGCTGTGATGAAGAAGGACGAGACTGTGAGCGAATTAAATGTACGTCTGACTGATCACTTTCTCAAATGGACCAAAGGGTGTAAAATCGTTGAACAGCTGGGGGATCTTATGATTTTGGAACAGCTGGTGAACACACTGCAACCCGAGGTTAGAGTGTGGGTGACGGAGAGAAAACCCAAGACTTCGGCAGAGGCAGCTAAACTGGCAGATGATTATCTGTCTGCACGGAAGCAGAATGGGAGTCGGCTAGGCCAGGAGAGAAAGTTCGACCATGCAGAAAGCTGCTGTGGATGGCAAGAAGAAAACAGTGTCTGAGTCTTCACCAAAGCAGGGAAGTGAGCCTAAAGGTGAGGATGCTTCTCGAACTGCTGTTGGGATAAAGGTATCCAGAAGGGAGATCCGTTGTTTCAACTGTACATGTAAGGAGACAGGCCACATGGCACGGGATTGTCTGAGCAATGCCTTGTTTGGTGGAGAATAGGGAATGCTAGGAATCAAGCACAGAGGTGTTGTTGAAGGTACAGCAGTAGATGATGTAATGTTGGACACAGGTTGTTCTCGAACAATGGTGCGGGGAGACTTGGTGCCCAGGGAGAAGCTGCTGGAGGGCAGAGGGGCAGTTGTTCGTTGTGCTCATGGGGATACGGTGGTGTATCCTATGGCCCAGGTTTGCTTGGAGGTGGATGGGTACAAGATCAATACTACTGCTGCTGTATCTAACACTTTACCTATGGCAGTTCTTTTAGGTACAGATGTGCCTGAGCTCTTGACACTCCTGAATTGCAGGACTCAGAGGGACAGTGTTGAGACCTCAGAAGCGTTTGTGATGATGCGAGCAGGAAGCAGGAGGAGAGAGAACAGGCCAGGAGGGAAAGATCATCGGGAGTTCAACTCAAGCTGGTGCTTGCTGAACAACCAAAGGAATCGTGGGACCTGGGTGCTGAGCTGGATGAGGCTATATTCCAAGGAGGGAGACAGCGGCCTACTCAGACCAGGAGCCAGAAGAGGCAGAAAAGGCGCGAACATGGACAGAGGGTGTGTTCTGAGCTCTCTGTGGATACTGGATTGAGCATTTCAGCAGATGAATTGCAGAAACTCCAGGAGACTGACCCAACTCTAGGAGGTACCATATGTGTGCCTGCTCCAATGGATGGCCACGGATCATGGGAGGTACCATATGTGTGCCTGCTCCAATGGATGACCAGGGATCATGGGAGGTACCATATGTGTGCCTGCTCCAATGGATGACCAGGGATCATGGGAGGTACCATATGTGTGCCTGCTCCAATGGATGACCAGGGATCATGGGAGGTACCATATGTGTGCCTGCTCCAATGGATGGCCACGGATCATGGGAGGTACCATATGTGTGCCTGCTCCAATGGATGGCCACGGATCATGGGATGTACCATATGTGTGCCTGCTCTAATGGATGACCAGGGATCATGGGAGGTACCATATGTGTGCCTGCTCCAATGGATGGCCAGGGATCATGGGAGGTACCATATGTGTGCCTGCTCCAATGGATGGCCACGGATCATGGGAGGTACCATATCTGTGCCTGCTCCAATGGATGGCCACGGATCATGGGAGGTACCATATGTGTGCCTGCTCCAATGGATGGCCACGGATCATGGGAGGTACCATATCTGTGCCTGCTCCAATGGATGGCCAGAGGTCATGGGATGTACCATATGTGTGCCTGCTCCAATGGATGACCAGGGATCATGGGATCATGGGAGGTACCATATCTGTGCCTGCTCCAATGGATGGCTACGGATCATGGGAGGTACCATATGTGTGCCTGCTCCAATGGATGGCCACGGATCATGGGAGGTACCATATCTGTGCCTGCTCCAATGGATGGCCAGAGGTCATGGGATGTACCATATGTGTGCCTGCTCCAATGGATGACCAGGGATCATGGGAGGTACCATATGTGTGCCTGCTCCAATGTATGGCCAGGGGTCATGGGAGGTACCATATGTGTGCCTGCTCCAATGGATGACAAGGGGTCATGGTAGGTAAAGGGGTGTGGTCAGGAGGGAGTGGCTTTGCCGAGGTGTGTCTGTTCTGTTCCACTGCTCTCACACTACCTGTACTCCACCATGTGTGGCTGCAGGGAAGGGTGGGGAGGGATGGAACCACTCCAAGTCAGACACAATGTCTCTCTACCAGCTGCTATGGGAGGCCTATGAACATGTTAACCTCTTGTAAGTATGTGAACTCTCAAGTCTGACCTCATCTATGCATTGGATGTTTGTATGTGTGTTTGGACATTGGGAGTGTTTATGCCTCTTCCAGCAGCTGTATGTATGGGATTGCCAGCATACTTTATAACACCAAATTTCTCTCTGAATTTTTGGTTGTGGTCCTCATGATTATGTTCCTCTCACACTAATCTCCCAACTCCCCATACCACTAGACTGGCCATCAAGTTTCTAATTCTCCTGTTGACGGCCAATCCCTGCACCCTCGTCAGTGAATGAGTGGGAGGAGGCCTTGAAGATGACCACAACGTGCTATAGTGCTGGCCATAGCAGACCCCAGACAGCTGGTGTTTGATGACCTCCTTGTCCTGCCCACTGGGAAGACACTGGGAAGACATATCAGGTGTGTGTGGAGGTAAGCTTGTGTGGATCTGTCTCATGCATGTTATGTAGGTGCTTGTATACATACATTTAGAGACAAAACATACATCTAGTCTAGTCTCAATAGCATCATGTGGCCAGCCTTTGTGTCAACTGCAATGGTCCTCCAATACTTTCAATTCTTTTAAAATTTGATTTTCATTCTCCATTTGTAGTATTACAGCAGAATGCTGCATTGCATGGTGGGGTGGAGCATATCGCTAGGCCACACCCATTACATGGTTGTACCTAGGTGGTCATCTGCCTACTCAACCATTTCTTTGGCCAGACCAGATCAGCAAAGCTTCTAACCAAACCAGACGTCCGACACAATGGCAACACTCTAGCAGCTCCTCTGGACCAACTCTGTACTCCTGTGCATTGTAATACCAGTGATTCTGGTATATGTTATTGGTAGTTGTAATTTGGTGATGCACGTAGTTCATGCTGTTGTCTGTAGTGGACTATACCATTTAGTACCATCAGCCACTTTATGGCAGCTGACATTAAAATGGTTCAACTGGAGTGGGCTATTTTCAAGAGAGTTGCTCCAATTGGAGTGCACTGTAACTTTTGTCTGCCAGCTGAAATGTGGTCTGGGGACCACTGACCACTAATGTATTTTTTTACTCTGGAAATGAAGTTTGCAATTATGTCTGCATGTGATGCTACTATCAGGGCCATCTCAACATGTATGGTGTAACAGTCTCCATTGTTCAGCCATTTAGGATACAGTATGTTAGGTCTGCTCACATGACCTGGTAATGAGGTGATCCTTCCATAGAGCCTGTACAGTCCTACCTCCCTCATCCCCAGTCCCTTCATGATCAGTTGTAATGAAATAAAGCATGATAAGAAACATTATAAAGTACGTTGGGGAAACATGTCTACCATCTCTTTAGTAAGGGTTGGATGATCATTTAGCACATCATACAGTTCATCAATTCCTTTTTGGGTGAAGTAATTGTAACAAAGCTCTAGTTTCTTCAGCTTGCTGTGTTTAAGACCACTGGCAAGTGAACATATAGCATCATCATTCAGATCACACCATCGCAGCTCCAGGTTTTTTAATGTTTGGTTATTGGTAAGTAATTGTTCTGAAGAGAGAATAATAAGACATGCACATCAAGTGGTTTATGTACTTCCACTAAGCTACAGGCCAGTGTATGCATACAACTGTAGCCATTACAAGAACTGGCTGCTCCCCCATTCTGGGTTACCCAATGTGAGCCACTAAACAGGAGGTCTATGCCATCATAACAGGCCTATATGTCATTGCAAGGATGAGAATAGGTATGTGTGGTCCATGTTCATACCCTGCATGAGAGAGGAGGCAGTAGTGGGAAAGTCTCTGACCTCCTTTTACCGCCTGGTTGCTATGGTAACTTGTACTACACTGGCATGCACGCACTTTGCACATGGCATGGACATGGACGCATGCTAGCGAGTGGTCACCAGCCTGGGACAAAATGACTGTACGCACATACAAACACATACAATATATAGTTTTCAGCATGACAAGTTCATTTGGCTTGCGGCGGCCACAAATTAGTTAGTGACCCGCAACTCGTACACAATAGGGCCGTCTTGTGCACAACCACAATGCGTATCTCAATACCCAACTGATCTCACCAGGCATCAGGTCAACAGAGGATACTATTACAAGTAAAGAAAAACATTCTCTAACGAGAAAGTTGGTGGGATATAGGAATTGGTGGTAAAGGTGGTGGTGTAAAAGGTGGTGTGTGTAATAAGGTTTTGGGAAAAGAAAAATGAGACGATTAAATGCAACAGAACCAGAAGAAGTGCTAAATATAGGATTTTTGTCACATTTTTCTTTTTCCAAAACCATGTTCCCTTCCTCACCACTTTTGCCTCCATTTCCTATATCCCACCACCTTTCTTGTGAGAGAATCTATTTCTTTAGTCATTTTAATTGCAGTGTAAACTAGCATGCTTACCTAAGCCTTGATCCCATAGTCCCAATAAATGGGTAAAAATTTGATTTTTACAAATGGTGTTGGTCATAAAAAAATGTAAATCTAAATTGCACATTTATTGGGAACTATGGGAGGAGGTGGTAGGAAACGACACGTGCATGGATGGGGAGGGGGGGCCTTTGGTGGGGATAAAAAGACCTATCTTATGACAATGAGTGAAGATGGGAGTTGAAATGGAAACTCTGCATGTTATGCATCATATTAATTGCTGGAGGTGGAAATGGCACTAAGTCGAGGTGCAGCAGTCCTAGCCATCCTAAGTGGAATGGAAGTATACAACCTATGTGGTGCCGATTTCAAGCATAATAAGCACCGAGACATAGTCTTGGAATTTGCACATCATGCAGGCATCAATGCTAAGGTTGAGCACTGCAGGTAGTAGTGCCCTAGGGCATGATCTCAACTGCACATGTCCTGAAGACAAAATTGCTTCTAAGAATAAAATCTTGCATCCACCAGCCATTTACCATTGAGGCCAATCAACCAGTAGTAAGGAGTCTAAACACAGAAAATAATCTCCTAATAAATGGTGGAATACCTAGGCAATGGTCCATCTAATAGAGTCCATAGAGATCTCATAAGGGCAGCAACCCATACATTTAGTGGTGCAATTAGTAAAAATGTATATTTAGCACAATATTCAAAGAACAGCTTTTAGCAGTCTAACTACGGTCATATCCTACGTGGTTAGGCTATTTACAAATACTGATTATACACTGGCCTGCATATTGCATACCTAAACACATCATCCCAACCTGAGCACATTGTAAGAATTGAACCCTAAAATTGATTATTTCAGACCAATTGTCAGTAAAACACAAAACCACTACTGATTAACATTGTAACCATGAAAACTACATGTTATGAACATCTTACCAAGAGAGATTATGCTTTGGCCTTCAAACTTGTTCTCTGATAGATCAATTGATGTCAGCATAGTGTTCATTCTGATGGCATCACAGACTTCACATATGCCCTCTGGACCTAGTCCACAGCTCTTAAGTTTAAGCTTTGTGAGGACCTTGGACTGTCGTAACATCTTACCTAGTATAAAAGGGTTTTAACAGTTTAAAACAATAACGATACATTTCAAATAAGTACGTAGCATCAGTGTCATGGAGACCAAATTGTGATGCTATACCAATAATACAGAAGCTCCACGATCATGTCCTTAGCATGCAACACAGCAGTGTGGCACATCCCTTACCCTCCCTTTCATATCACCACGGTTTCTCCATTTCAAATTGGTATGTGTCAGCTGGCCCCACCCTAAAATACATATAGCAATCTGAAATACACAGACTAGACAACACTCAAACTTGATGACACACTAAATACAACAGTGTCACTCCAGTGTAAGATATATCTTTATTTCCTTTGGGCCGGCAGCTTCTGTCAAATGTAAGGTTGGCCTAATGTGTGTGTGTGGGGGAGGGTGCAGAGTGACTTTGCATGGAAGCTTAGACTGCCTTCCATTGATCAACAAGCTGTATTTCAATTCCAGAACAGCTGTATTTTACATACACACTCCTTTCTGCACACCCTCATATTATCACATCTACAATACAACATGTACACAACACACTACTAACCATGTTGTGACATGTAGGTATGTATTCCAATCATCACATGTACATGTATTCCACCAATCCCTACACATCACCTGGCTGACCCTGCAGTCATGCATCTACCCAATTCTATGCACATTACTTCCCTGCATGCATCATCTATCAGCATTCTCCAAAGAGCATATTTTCTGTCTAATTCACCATAGTTCAAACGACAGAAACTTACAAGTAAAAAAAAACATTCTCTCTGAGAAAGTTGGTGGGAGATAGGTTTTGCAGGCAAATAGTATACTGGTGTAAAAAGCAAGGAAACAAGTTTTATCAGAAGGGAAAATGTAATAGTCCTATAATTAGCACACTTCGACTAAGGCATATGCTGTTTCTGTGCTAAATATAGAACTATTACATTTTCCCTTCTGATAAAACTTGTTTCCTTGCTTTTTACACCAGTATACTATTTGCCTGCAAAACCTATATTCCACCAACTTTCTCAGAGAGAATGTTTTTATTTACTTGTTTCCTTAATTTTTTTAACACCCACATAGGTACTTTTGCTTAATTAGACTTGATAAGACCGCTTTTGGGCTTTTGTGTATCAAAGCCTAAAAGGAGTCCTCCAGCAAATTCTAAAGCTATTGGTGCAATTTTCATTGCTTAAAAGTGTTCCTGTCCCGAGTTATTAGTTTCCAAGAAGCAGACAACCCGCCCATTATTTTTGGAAGGGAACGAGGACAGCAGTATTTTTCGTTCTCGACAACCACGCGGTTCTACGACGTGAAACATAAACGAAACTACTCAGTTTTGACTTCTAGATCGATTGCCGTAACAAGTTAGACGATCCGATCGTCGGGAGCGAAGCTACGGTAGGGTCGCGGGATTTTAATTAAATTCATAGTCGGGGTCAAAACCTATATGGAAGTCTCTAGCGAGACTTCCGATATGAACCAGTTACAGAAGTTAGACAGGATGTTGTAAGTAAGTAGCTGTATGGTATAAATTTATAACAGGCTCATACTTTACAATCACCCCTCTCTATGGTACTTTGGCATGTTGAGATACGTAACCAAAAGTATATCATCTCACATGTCAACAAAAACATGCATAAAAAAGCAAAAAGGGATCATGTGTTCGTGATGTCTGGGGATGTAGGCCAATTTGTGAGACCAGCTGTGTTGGGACCACCAGCTGGTCTTTATTTGGTGGATGTCCCAGCATGATTCTTAGGCTCTGATAAAACATGATCATGTGTCTAGGACGGATGGATGAATAAATGGAAGGGGGTGTCCATTATGAAAAAAGGAGGAAAAGTATGGCACGTGCAAATTTTGCTGTACGCCTTACATCACTGACCCCCTAAACACCCTCCCCCCCCCCCCCCCCCCCCCCCTTCCCCCCGTGTGTCTATAACTGCAGCCATTACAAGAACTGGCTGCTCCCATTCTGGGGGTACCCTGATGTGAGCCACTAAACTGGAGGTCAATGTGTCATCATAACTTGGCTATATGTCATGGGAGTATGCCCTTCCATATGAAGGAGGCGGTTATGGGAGGGTCACTGACCTCATTTCTGCCTGAAGTTGCCATGGTAACTCCCAGTGATCCTCGTCAGGTATCAAACCATCAGTGGATACAGTACTATAATATTAAAGCCACGTCCCTTACAAATTGCGAACATCATGGGGTCGAACTAGCTCATCATGAAAACCTCGATCTGCTCCAGGCTGAGCTCATTAACACGTGGTTAGGCTATATACAAATTATACACTAGTCCTTTGTAGTTTTACAACATTACTAGAAGATGTGGTAAAGAATGGCCTGGAAGCAAAGAGGGGGTTGAGGGAATGGGGCATACACTTTACACTACACTAAGGCTATCGTACTACATTGGACAAGGCTGTGAAGGACGCTGTCTCAATTGAGCGTGCACTTGCATTTGAGGATGGCCAGCGAAATGCACCGTGTGCAAGCAGTGAAAGTGAAGACTCCCTCGGAACCTCCTGGGGGAAACGAGGAGTTACAGAAGACGCTGGATCAGGTGCTTAAAAGGTTGGAGGGGCTGGAGGCACGTTTCAGAGAGAAACAGGGATCGACCGAGAACGATACGCATCCACGCCACCATTGCTACAGATGTGGCAAGGAGGGACATTTATATCGAAACTGCCCCGTAGGCAACGAGAAGCGTGGAGCCCGAGGATCTGATCGAGATGAGGAAGAGTCAAGCGATAGGACGTCATTGAAGGTATGTGGGGTTAATTTCACTACCTCCCAAGTACATGGAATGTTAGCAGGCCGATCTATAGGCTTTTTGATAGACTCAGGGGCAGCAGTATCGGTAGTGACCTATGGCGTTTTACCCTCCAGTATCCGTGCGGAGATAAAACAGCATGCGATTGGTGCAAATGGATGCCCATTGGATGTTGTGGGTCATGTGAATATTGGATCCATTCTCTGCTAACCATTCGTTTATTGTGGTACATAAACTTACTGTGGATTGTTTGTTGGGTATGGATATTTTGGCTAAGCGTGGGGCGGTAATTGACTGTGTGAAGAATTCATTATCACTAACATCGGGATCCATTTACCTGCAACTTTATAAAACAAAAAAGCCTGAGATTGTGGCAGTTGTTTCTGTGTCAGAGACAGTACAGATCTCCGCAAGGTCAAAAGTGTTTGCTTCAGGCAATCAAACATCTAGGCAAAAAGGCTGGGCAGGAGGGACTGATGGAGCCTAATTATAAGGGTCAAGGCAGGTTGTTAGTTGCTAGGAACCTGAATACAGTAAATCCAAGGAACGAAGTGTCCATGCAGGTTATAAACACAGGGCATGAGATGATGACATTGTATTCAGGAACTAGTTTTAGTTCCAGTGTGGAGATAATGCCAGTTAATAATAGTGAGCACACTCCAGATAATGTGCAAGGTGATACTATGCCAGATGTGGACCTTGCTATAGCTGACCTTAGTACTCCTCAGAGACATGATTTAAATAGACTGATTTGGGGATTTCGGGATCTGTTTGTATCAGAAAGAGGGTGCACAGGACAGACATCAGTAATCAAGCATACTATCTGCACTGAGGCATCTCCAATCGGACAACCACTCCGAAGGATTCCATTCGTGCTTCTGGATACTGTTAAGGCAGAGATCAAGAAGATGCTTCAGCAAGGGGTGATCAGAAAGAGCTGCAGTCCTTTGTCATCCCCAGTGGTAATGATGAAGAAGAAAGATGGGGCTTGGAATTCTGCATAGACTTCAGTAAAGTTAATTTTGTGACCCATAACTGAAGATGCTTATCCTCTTCCACGAATTGATGACACTCTAGAGTCATTGTCTGGATCTCAGTATTTTACTACTTTGGATCTAGCCTCCGGATATTGGCAAGTAGAGGTGAGTGAGCTTGAATTGATAAGGAGAAAATGGCATTTTCAACCCGAGATGGTCATTACAAATTTAGCGTCATGCCTTTTGGACTAACCAATGCTCCAGCAACTTTCCAATGGTTAATGGAATGTGTTCTGGCTGGGCTCACATTTGAACAGTGTCTTATATATATTGACGACATCATTGTGCTCAGTGCCGCATTCCCTCAACACCTTGAACGGCTCAGAACAGTGTTTGAACATTTTGCCCATGCAGGTTTGAAACTTAAACCTAAAAAGTGTCACATTGTATCTCAAGATGGAGTAAAAGCAGATCTAGACAAGTTGCGTGCTATAACATCATACCCAACACCACGTGATGTCAAAGAGTTACGACAATTTCTTGGCTTGACTAATTATTATTGTCGCGTTATTCAAGTGTATTCTATCATCGTTGAACCTCTTCACAAACTCACTAGGAAGTCAGCAGCTGGTACAAGTGGACAGGTGAGTGTGGAAGAGCCTTTGAAGTGTTACAGCAGCAGTTGGTATCTCCTTCTATATTAGTATATCCACAGTTTGTACACAAATTCACATTGGCAACTGATGCATCAGATAGTGCACTAGGAGGAGTCCTGAGTCAGGTGATTGATGGTCAAGAACATGTAAAACATCGTACTGGAGCCATCAGCTGAACAAGGCGGAACAGAATTGCTCTACAGTGGAGAGAAGCATTGGCAGTGGTTGCAGCGGTTAAGGAATTTTACCCCTTATTTATATGGCAGACCCTTTACTCTCTACACTGATCACAACCCTTTGACCTCTCTTCATGAACTCAAGGATACAGGTGGGCGGTTGACCAGATGGTTCCTGAACCTTCAACAATTTGACATGGATGTGCTGTATAGATCTGGACGAAGTCATGGGAATGCTGATGGAATGTCAAGACGACCAGAGGTAAGTAAGGAACGAGTTTCTGCGGTTTATGGAATAACCTGCATGTAGTGTAGGAGATAGTGGAAGGATACAGCAAGAGCAAGCAAAAGATGCTTACACTTCAGAGATTATCCAGAGGCTTCAGGAAGGGAAACACAGTGCTACGCAGGATGATCTAGAGGATGGCATTCTAGTTCGTCTATCGAAAAATAGTATCAATCCTTACAGGCAGGTAGTCGTTCCCATTGCCCTAAGGCAAACTATCTTGGAGCAGTTGCATAACAACGCTGGGCATTTGGGAATCCGCAAAACCTTTGAAAAGGTGAAGGAACGATTCTTTTGGCCTGGGTATGAGCAAGATGTGAAAGATGCTGTCCAGCGATGTGACCGTTGTCAAAGGCGAAACCATCCTATTCCCAAGCATCAAGCCCCAATTGGCACTATTGAAAGTGAGTATCCCTTAAAAACAAAATCATGGGATATCATGGGTCCTTTACCAGCTTCGACAAGGGGGCACAAATACATATTTGTGGAACTGACCTGTTTAGTAAATGGGTGGAGGCTTTTCCTCTGGTTACAACTGATAGTGTTACCCTGGCTAAGGTCTTGGTAGAAGAAGTGGTGTGTCATTATGTAGTACCTCAGTACCTTCACAGTGACCAAGGTGCTAATCTGGTGAGTGATGTGATTCAGTCCTTGTGCACATTGTTGGGAATACAGCGTACACAGACTACTGCTTATCATCCACAAGGAAATGGACAAGTGGAGAGGTTTAATCACACATTGGAGGCCATGCTTTCTAAGGTGGTTAGTGATCATCAAAAGGATTGGAATGATCACCTGCAAACTGTTCTTTTGGCATATCGAACGGCTATCCATGAGTCATCGGGATACACACCATTTCTTGTTATGTTTGGCCGTTCTCTTAGCTTACCTGTGGATGTTATGCTAGGATGTATATGCTGCAGCAGAAGAAGAAAATGCCACAGTTCATGCAGAATATACATAGGTCCCTTAAAGACACATTCTCGTTAGTGCGCTAGCAATTGGATGCTGCTCACCAGTGTCAAAAATGCTCAAGCAAGTACAGGGGAGTGCCTATTTCAGGTAGGAGACATAGTTTGGTTGTACGTACCAGCTATTAAGAGTGGTTTGAGCAGAAAGTTGTCAATCTTTATAGCGGGGACCGTATGCAGCTTTGAACAAACGCCTACATGTACACGGACACGCCCCTCATTTAGCTGGAGTTGTTCCGATTTGCAAAAAACTTACTAGAAGCATTCATGTAGGTTAACAATGGCGTCCCTAGAAAAGGGGGGGGGGGGGGGGGGGCTAATCAAACAGAGGGGCGCCATGGGGGGAGTGGCTCGACTAATTTATTAGACATACAGCATTTGAGCAAATAAATTAATCACAGTATGGTTAGGTTGTGAAATTATCCCTACTCCATAAGCAGATTTGATGGTTCTATTCTTCTTGGGTGCATCTGAGAAAGAACGCCACAGCTGTATCGTGATGTGCGTAATGAAATTCATAAGTACTAGCGAAGAAAGCCGTCTATAGGTCATAGAGGAACTTAGCCAGTTTCTCAGATGGCGTAAGGTAGAAAAGCTTCTCTAACTCGCAGGTTGCAACTAGTAATTGGAAGCGTGCAACCAATTTTTATCAAATGGAAAATAGCTCTTATCACACCGATTAGTGCCAATGAAACAGTCGGACGATCGATTGGTGAATACGGAAAAGAAGAAACACTTACAGGACAAGATGGTATGAGAGAAATAGATGGATTTCTAATTGACGCCGTCGGTTCAGAAACAGAATTAAGACATCGGAGGCAAAACGTGTGCAACTGACGAATCAGAACTGAGTATTGTACATGAAGGATCTGATTCATCTGTGAGAATAGAACAAGGGAATATTATGATTGATTTTATTTGGGTATGCATTGCGCGCTCCATGGTTGACCTGCATGGTGACGCAGAGAAACAGGCTTGCTCGAGCTCGATGGTGCAAAACACTCCATATCGATGCAACGGATTGCGCGCTTGAATGCAGTTGACGTTGCAACATAGATTTTCGATTCTCAGCCCGCTTAGCTTTCGCTTTGTATTCGAAACCAACGATATATTTTGAATGATGTAATACGGGCGGTAACTTCACACGAATGTAACTGGCTCAGACAGATCTAGAATTAATCGACGAGTATTGTGTGCGTGTGTTTGTGAGTGTGTGTGGGGGGGCGGCGCCATAAAGCGGGGAGGGGGGCGGGAGGGGGGGGCATTTGCCCCAAATGCCCCCCCCCCCCCCCCCCCCCCCCCCCCCCCCCCATGCGGACGCCACTGGTTAACGCGCCTACGCGTAGGTAACGATCACCTGAGGTGCTAATAAACTGAACAGACTGGTTTAGAACATTCTATGTGCACGTGACTACTGGTATATAGCATTTTTTTTGTTCGGTCTGTTCTGCGTATCAGCGGTGACTTCTATTAAACTAGTAGACCCACTGTGTACGTTACACTAATGTGGGACTGGTTCATTACAATGGTTTTGATATCAATTAATTGCTGGCGTATTCTTGCACATGCCAACCATCCCGTCATGGCCAAATCCATAAGTTGCCATGGAGACCAATAGCAATATACATAAGCAACCAATTAGTGAGAGTGATTGGATGTTTTCAGTCTCCATGTCATGGTTGCTTAGCAAACGCTACAGTTTTTTTCAGCTGGTTTACTAGGTCCCACCAAGAGCTCATTGACAAATGATGTACATTATGTGAAGTGTGTGTATTATAATGTGGTATGACATCATTAGGTAACTAAATGAGAGGTACCGTTGCAACTGGTAATCCATGATCCAATAGCACACATATAAGTAACCCCATTGCTTGGAAGGAAGGGTCTAATCCATCCCCTTAGGGAGGAGGTGGGATAGGGCATTATCTCACCATTTTACCCTCCAATCCCCCCAAAGTAATATGTAGGCACAATCAGTACACATACCATGATACACCATACCACTATTTGACAAATTACCCACTTACATTGGGAATTTTGTTAGCTCTCCCAAGTAGAACATGTGATCTGGTTTAGTTACTCTATATGTGTTGTGTAGTAGTTTGAATGTGTAAGTCAAAATAGTTATGGTCTAATTTTATCAAACCCTGAAATAACAAATGCTTCCAAATAATTATTCGGTCAGTGCCTCATTCCACCAACCATTGGGGTACCAGGGAAGGGCAGACCTCACAGTAGGACCACTTCAAGCACATAAGCCACACCCCCACCACCAGACAGGGTGTGTCCAGCAGGTTTATGTTACTGAGTATGAAAGGAGTGAAGCCAGCAAACTATCTGATAATAGTATTATCTACTCATCATGGCCTCCTGCTCAGTCCTTATAGTCTTATATGAAAGCCACTATAGCTCACCTAGAACAATAGCTCCTTGGTCCCCCAGCTTATCATTGCCTGCGAGGTTAATACTCCTGATGTAGTCAAAGGCTCTTCCCTTCTCAACCACTCCCAGCATCTTCAAACCCTCCCCAGTGATGGAGCAGTTATGTAGCCATAGGTCCCATGGTTGTCTGCTGTTGGCAATACAGTACCCAACAACAAAACAGTCAAATGGATCCAAGGTTGTACCAAACCAATTACTATCCAATGCCAACACCCACTCCCTATCACCCATACACTTCTGCACAAGACCAGGATCATGTGCTTCAAACAACCAATGACAGCTTTCAAGCAGACTTCCTTCACCATTCTTCTGGAGTGCTAGGATAATTTCCATATCTTCTTGTGATTGGAATTTGGTCATACGAGCCATGAACCTCATAACCATTCTCATACTGCTATCACCAAAGGATGACCTTACAAACCCGTCCCTCTCACCGGGAGGCAGTGTTGACAAATACAAGGCCGCCAAGAACTCCTGTACTGTTTTATGTAGGAAGTGATATGAGGATGAACCAGAGCTCTCCAAGTACAGCTCTGGTACCGCTTGGAGCAGACCTGCATACATCAATGGAGCTCATCAGTGATAAGGGAATACCAATATTTATATTAAAGTTAGCAGAGAGGGGAAAAATTTTTTCCAGCTTACAAGTAGATATAAAATTGGGCCTGAGGACGAGGTAACAGAATTATCTATAGAGTACATTGTATATGTCCTTTATGCCCAAGATCACACCCAGTAAGGAACCCTACCTAATGTCATCAATGGAGAATCGGCACCCAGGTCATGGAATATTAGCCGGTCTTGTTTGGTGCCATCATATGCTATCTTGGCCAGTACCAGCAGTTGGGAAATTGTTTCATCTGACACACCAAGAAGCCAAGGGAACCTTGAGGACTGATCTGTGGAAAATGAAATGGATAATACACCAGTAACAGTTATCTGTATGCTGCTGATGCAGTACATTCAACTGCTTGAATAATAGATGTTTGCATGTGCATATCTTACATTTATATGCGAGTGAATGTATGGTGAGTGCATGGTGAGCAAATTTGTGTGTTGGTCATTCTGTGCAGTGTACTTGTAGTGTTGTATGGAAATCTAAATGCTCTATACTAAAAACCATACACCTATGAGTATAATGGCCACACACACGGCTACACTCTAAGCAGTCAGCTCACACTTACGGGGGACAGCACGTGTACTCTTGCCATCTGAGGGTGTGGCTAACTTCCTCTCATGTCGCCTCAGTACTGTCTTGATCAGCAACTGGTACACTTCTGAGTGAGTTTGGGGTGGTTGGCTTTTATTCTTCATCTGCTCTCTGAAGATCTGTACAATGATGGCACAGTTGAGGGGAACATACATTAAGCCGTGGATGTGAGGATAATATTCAAGATAGGACATGAGCTGGTCCCTTAACGCCTTGTTATGTTCAAGGGCACCATCAACGTACTGCTGGATCTCATCTTTGTCAAAGCCAATCACCTCAATGAACTGACATTTCTGCGACTGACACAGCTCATGGAGGTTTTGGTTAGCTGAAGGTCGACTGGACACCAACACTGTCACCTTGGGAAGCAACTCCCCTTTGATGATGTCAGCAAAGATGGATGACGTCTGCAGATGGGAAGACAGCTCATCATAGCCATCAAGAATCAACATCATACCATCTCCTTCACGTGAGGTAACCCACTGGACAACAGACTGCTGGGTTGCTTGGTCATGATGGTAGAAGAGGTCAGACACACACTTGGCACGCTCCACCCTCTCATCCCTGAAGCGTAGGAGGACAACCAGATGGTAGCCATGAAGGATCTCCTTTTGGGCCCAGCTGACCCCAAGGTGCCAGCTGAATGTTGATTTCCCTATACCCGGAATGCCTTCCACTAAGACACATTTAGCTTTCTGACCATCTTTCAACAAGCCAATCTGGAATAATAGATTATGAAGATGGACATAAATTATTTCTACATGTAGACAGATTGGTATAGACATGATTCATACCTCTCCAATCTGTATGGTTCTCTTCAACCTCTTCACCTCTTCAATCTTTGACTGCATCATTGCTAGTCTGCAAATGTCTTCTTTCTCCTTTGGGAAGTCTTTAATGCTCTCAACAGTGGACAACCTGATGTAACATTCAGAGACTACAGGTGACCACTGGTCTCCACATGGCTTTATTCTGTATACGCTCCTCAGGTACTCTGCATAGTTCATCACATGCTCTGAGACATCAGTATTGGGTTGGGCTGAGGTTTGTCCTATGATATGATCAAAAGCATATATGTAGACACCTCATACATAGATAAGGCCCCATATAGTAATTTAGAAGAAAGGGAGGGAGGGGGAGGGTTGGGGATGCCTCACTGTTTTGATTGTGGTGGCAGAGGTCACCCCAATGCCATGGTGATTGGTCTCTTAAGAAGTAATAGTACCCACCAGCTGCCCCTCCCCTCCCACCCATCCATCCCCTCCCACACAGTTTACAATACCTGCTTGCATATTTGCATGGTCATAGAGAAAGACAATTGAGACAAACCTATATTGTAATCATTTACTATTATGATTAGCAGTGTTTGGTATCACCATACCAGGGTTGACCTGCACATGCAGTGCAGTGTTGGTGGGCTAACTTAATGTTACCTTGAGATGTTCTAGACTTCCTCTCCAACTCTTCTACACGATCAGCGGTAGCATTGTTCTTCAGGTCCCTCAACACCTTCACTAATGCGCCATAAGTAGCATCACATGCCTTGGATCTCTTCCATTCCAGTAACATCCTCTCCCTCTTGTCTCTTTCGCTACCACTACCACGGTCATTATCA
Organism: Eunapius fragilis; assembly: GCA_963681505.1. Lineage (NCBI taxonomy): Eukaryota > Metazoa > Porifera > Demospongiae > Spongillida > Spongillidae > Eunapius > Eunapius fragilis. Next base: position 2,336,841 of record OY811975.1, on the reverse strand, counting down.
ATGTCCGTGGTATTCAGGTCACCGATAAGTCTTCGGCCAACACACTTCCAATCCAAGTCATATCCAGCTATTCGGTAGATGTCTTCCTCGCTACACTGGCTATTCACCACATGAGCTACATGTATGCATAGGCAATGTATCACATGCGAAGCATGTACTGCAAATAAATGCAAGAGCAAATACCTTAAACTGCCTGTTAGAACCCCCCCCCTCCGCCCCCAACGCGCGAGATAGAAAAAAAAGGGTACTTTTTAAAACCACCGTAACTCAGTAATCAAACTTTTGTAGGACTACCATTCCTTTCCAAAAAGTTTGAAAAAGGTAAGCGCTAGCGTAAACGGTTACTGAGTTACGGTGATATTAAAAAGCACCTTTTCTTTTTCAATCTCGCGCGTTGGGAGCGAAGGGGGGGGGGGGGGGGGGGGGGGGGGGGGGGGGGGGGGGCGTTTCTAACAGGTAGTTTACGGTATATTACCAACACTGATATTGCATAAGAGGGTCCACTGCAGAGTCTTAGCTATCCAGTGCTAAGAACGTGTGCTTTGATAAAACATAGGTCAATGTTTCACTCATCTAAGTTCAGCTGCGTGTCTATACATATCTCTAAATATGATGTAAACAACTTCCTGGATCTCATTATCTTGATGAAACCTGCAGTATGTTATCTAGGGCTGTCTCCAGCATATACAATACAAATGCTTAGACAACTAATGAAGTTCAGATGGTCCCACTGCTTCACTTTACAGTGAACATCTGATCATAAGACCAGCAGTAGTGGGAAGTAAAGCATCTCATTGTGCAGTTAGGCAAACTGTTATAGCTCAAATCCATGTTCCCTACACTTGCCAATAATTATTTCACCAAGGAATGCAGTGCCAGCATTTTTAAAAACCAAACTAAACTATTCAATATGAAACACCTGCACCTTTGAGAACCAATTCCTTTTGCCTTTCATAACGCTCTAGATAGCAAGCCTGCATGTTGTGCTGATAGGTGTACCCGAAAGACCTACATATTACAATATACATGTACACTTTTGTATTCAACACATGCTTGATCATGGCCATGTAGTGCCACATGCTTATCATGTGGTGTACTATCAGGTCATAGTCATGCCTTTGCGTGTAAGCACATCAACCTCCTTACATCACTATGTAATGGCCACATGATGTGCAGAGGGGAAAGCGATCAGATAATGTGGCTAACCTGTGCTTGGTGGTGGTGATCCGCTGTTCTGCACAGTGGGCACACATCCTTGATTTCTTGAGTTCCTGGAGGTGGCAGTGGAGGTCCTCACTAGTGAGAGGTCCATGGACATCAGAGGGTAGTGGTCCTGCTGTTGTATAGAGGTAAACACACACACATTATGCATAGTAATGTTCATGATTGGTGGTGAGGGATAATATTTTTCCTTCCACTTCTGCCTATAAATCACCCCCCCCCCCCCCCCCCCTCCTTCCAGCCTGCATGCCCACACCATGCACATATGGCACGGTACTATAATAGTACCTTCAGGAACGACTCATAAGCTATCAGCTTGCCTCGGCCCGTACACATTCTATGAAAGCTATTCCGCGAGCTGTTGGCGAAACTGGACAGTGGAAAACAACAACCATCTAGATATGGCGACCTCACAACCCCTACAACCACCTAGATATGGCGACCTCACAACCCCTACAACCACCTAGATATGGCGACCCCACAACCACTACAACCACCTAGATATGGCGACCCCACAACCACTACAACCACCTAGATATGGCGACCCCACAACCACTACAATCACCTGGATATGGCGACCCCACAACCACTACAACCACCTAGCGCCTCGGTCATTGCGACAGTTTGCATATCCCACATTGGGAAAATATAGCGACGTTATCTAGGGCCTTGCATGTGTTCCTAGCGATCGCTACAACTCACTGCTAATGAGATTCATTTCGTCAAGGAATCTCATTAGAAGGTGGTTTATATAAACTATACCTTTCTTAATAGAATACTTGCTGCATGCAAAAACGCCTTACCTTCACCTATTGGTTGAAAAATAAAACGAATATACCTGTGCAGTACAGTGCAGATACACCTCACCCTTAGTGCTGGTCGATGTATCTCAATCTAGCCACTTGTGCACGTTGTCTCTCACTAACAGTCATGGTGTTGGATGTGGCACCTGCCTATTTGCTGTCAGGTGTCCATGTTGTGGAGCCTGTCTTTTATGTACAAGGGTGAGGTGTATACCGATACTGTACAGGTAATTTCGTTTTATTTTCAACCAAAGGGTAGCGTTTGCATGCAGGTAGCCAGTATTGTTTTAATAACTGCTGAGAGAGGTATCTTCTAATGAGGTTCCTTGACGAAATGAACTCATTAGCGGCGGGTTGTAGCGATCGCTAGGAAAACAAAGCTATAAATAGGGCGTGTTTTGCCAATGTGATATATGCAAATTGTCGCAATGACCGAGGCACTACTGTATGGCGACCCCACAACCACCGAGATATGGCGACGCGCCCCACAACCACTACAATTGTAGTGGTTGCGCGGTCGCCATATTAACCACCTAGATATGGCGACCCCACAACCACTACAAACACCTAGATATGGCGACCCACAACCACCTAGATATGGCGACCCCACAACCACTGCAACCACCTAAACATGGCGACCCCGGCCCTTTACGTTTACGTTCGTACGAGCATGCAAATTCTGTTTGCGGCGCACGACAGAGCGCTAGGGCGAAGGATGGTTTGCTGGAGTTTTTAAGTCTAGTCCCAAAAGAAATAAAATATGCCAATAGGGGCCTAGCCTGTATACTATTATACACATAGTAAGGACTATACAGTAGTACTGAAGCCCGACTTCAATTATCATTTACAAGTACCTTCTTCTCCTGAGCAGTCATGATCAGACGCACTTACACTGAGAGCAGGCTGTGTTGTCGGCAATGAGGAAATGGTTTATGAGTATCAAGGTCCTTAGGATAAAGATATATAACCCGTTCGAGCCAAGATCATGCACAATCCTCTCGCCACACAGTCGATCTCGTTCCGGTAATTAAATATTGTTGCGCTGGAAGTCTCACTAACTCAGGCCGCAGCACCAAAATACTGACTAATGAGAAGTGTACACGCATGCGCAGAGCCTATATCGTTGAATACCACCCCCACCCCCCCCCCCCCCCACCCCCCCCCCACCTCCGCTCCTTACAGACCGTACCTTAAAAGGCATATGCATGCTTTTGAAACGAGCGTTCTCCAAAACCCATCACGCCACCACATACCATTTTCAAACGCATATTGTGGTGCCATATTACATCTTACCGTTTGGGATTGCCCGGACATGCTAAGCCTTCACTTCTGGCTCGGTCCCACAGCTTGCGTAGCTTGGGACGGTCATGTATTTCCAACCGCTCGTCTCTAAACGCGGAGAATCGATGTATACTTAGTCACAACACCTTTCAACACAAATACGGCGTCTCTATTACTTTTACCTGTTGGTTTGAGGAGGTAAGCACCAACGACTGTACCATCCATGCACATTGCTCCGCCATTTGTTATTTCAGTTATGGACGTAGATTCGGTTCCGAACCATATCTATGTTATGCGCGAAGCATGGATTTGCGCAATCCAGGGCTTTTCCTGCGCAAACCTTAACTTGGATCCATAGTTTGTACCACAAACCACGATTGACCGCGCAATCCTCGTGCGCAAACCATAGATCGGGACAATCCTGGGATTGCTCGTGTGCAAAGTACAGATATGTAAATATGTATATATATAAATCAGCCATGGTTAACGGAGAATGAGTTGATTACATCAAATGAGAAACGATGCATGTATTATGATAAGGCTTATGGTGCTATTATTCTCTATATACGAGACACCGAGCACAGTGAACAGCGCCATGGTTCAGAACTCTTGAAAATGTGGCAAGGCAAAGACAAGCAGCTGGGGTGATACCATTCCATACACGTCCCACACAGTATCATATCTTCCTTGTGCCATGGAAGGCGAAAAATACAGTAGACCGGTACCTTTAGGGTATTTATAGGATTTTATCGCGGTAGAAGCTGGAAAGATTGACATAGAGGTACTTTCAAAGCACCGAAGGAGATGAAGATGCATCTTTTTCTCATCCCAGCACTGGTCTGACGGCTCATCTCCATTGCACAAAGATGCTGCACATGCCATTGCATACACCACACAGTCACTGTTATTGCAATTGCATGATATCGACAGTCAGTTCAGTTTTACAGCAGCGAAGAAGTGAACAAATAACCTTAAGTGTTGCTGGAGAAACAGTGGTAAATCGGCTGTCATGAGCATTTAATTCACCAAAAGTACATCCGATTGTTGACACATGCACAGACCCAATGGGATTCATCTACATGTAATATTTGAACACCGTCTCATCTGAGGATTGGAAGTGAAAAGTTTTCCCCAAAAAAAATCAGATTGCCTAATCCCTTACACTGTGAAAATACCTTTTTCAGTAGTTGATTAGCAGCAGAGATGTGTTTGTCTGTCAACCAATCACATTTCTTGTCATCTAAATCTAAACTTAGTTCAGACACCTAATTAGGAGTAATAGGTTCTGCTTCATTATTGCATGCCCTCCCTCCATGCATGACAATATAAAAATTCAAATTAATAATGATATATAAGTGTACGTTACACTGATATATAAACATACAAGTAAATAAAAAACCTTCTCAATGAGTACGTTGGTGGGATATAGGATTTGAAGGCAATGTGGTGCAAAATGCAAGGAAACAAGGGTCTGTAATAGAAAGGGAAAATTTCGTAGTCCTTTATTTAGCAGACGAACATAGTATATGCTACAAACGGGCCGCTAAATATAGGACTATGACATTTTCCCTTACTATTACAGACCCTTATTTCCTTGCTTTTTGCACCACCATTTTAATTGCCTTCAAATCCTATATCCCACCAACTTTCTCATTGAGAAGGTTTTTTTATTTATACTTGTAATCATTCTTGTGCTTCGATCCTAGTAGGTTTGACGCTCTTTGTAAAAATGCCTTCACGTCAGAAAAAGAAGAAAGCCAAGCGACGATCAAAGTACCTCAAAACTCGAGACGACATATTAGATTCAGCCCGAGCGGAACTACAAAGCAGAGCCTGAAAAGAAATGGACCTCTCGACGCGCAAGATATCGAGCAGATCCTCAAAAAGAACGGACCTCTCGACGTGCAATGTATCGAGCAGATCCTGAAAAGGAACGGGCTGCTAAAAGACAGCGATATTGCCATAGTCCTGAACGTGCATCTCGCTCGGCGAAAAGAGTTAAGGTCACTCAGAGGTATGTCGTACGTTTACAATTAACCTCCCTCTCATTTCAAGATGGATTACTTAACATGCTACGGCTCATAATCGGGTATGAATAAAAATCAATGAAACAAGTGAATAAACAACGTTCTCTATGAAAAAGTTGGTGGCATATAGGATTTGAAGGCAATAGTGGTGTAAAAAGGAAAGAAACAAGAGTCTAATAATAAAGGAAAATGGAATAGTCCTATATATTTAGCTCATCAGTTTCTATATGTACATGTAAATAAAAACATTCTCTCTGAGAAAGTTGGTGGGATATAGGTTTTGCAGGCAAACAGTATACTGGTGTAAAAAGCAAGGAAACAAGTTTTATCAGAAGGGAAAATGTAATAGTCGTATATTTAGCACAGAAACAGCATATGCCTTAGTCAAAGTGTGCTAAATATAGGACTATTACATTTTCCCTTCTAAAACTTGTTTCCTTGCTTTTTACACCAGTATACTATTTGCCTGCAAAACATATATCCCACCAACTTTCTCAGAGAGAATGTTTTTATTTACTTGTGTAAGGAAACATGCAGCTTACTACTATACATTTAGTATTATTTACATACATGTACATGTACCTTTGAATAACTTTGTCGGTAGTTCTTTTTTGATGGCCTCGTCGGTTTTGAAGGGTACTCTTAGCTTTCCCGTACCGCACTCTCTTCGCCGAGCGAGCAGGTTCAGGATTCACCAGATAACGTTTCCTTTCAGACGACCGTTTCTTTTCTGGGTCTGCCCAATAGCGCTCGCTTTCAGCCGTCTTTTTCTTTTTTGGGTCCGCGTGATAGCGCTCGCTTACAGCGGCCTTTTTCTTTTCTGGGTCAGCGTTATAGCACTCGCTTTCAGCGGCCTTTTTCTTTTATGGGTCTGCCAGATAGCGTTCGCTTACAGCGGCCTTTTTCTTTTCTGGGTTGGCGTTATAGGATGCCCGTGCCGATTCTAAAACTTCGTCTCGATTCTCAAGGTATGTCGCACGTCGTTTCGCTCGTTTCTTTCCTTGACGTGAAGGTATTTTGATGAAAACAACTACACTAGCAAAAAGTTCGCACACCAAACGACGATTGAAAAACCCAAGCTATTTAGAGTTAAGTTGTGTTTTATGCATGTAGGTACTTTTGCTTATTTAGACCGTATATAGGCTTTTAGGCTTTTGTGTATCAAAGCCTAAAAGCGAGTCCTCCAGCAAATTCTAAAGCTCATGGTGCAATTTTCATTGCTTAAAAGTGTTCCTGTCCCGAGTTATGAGTTCCCAAGAAGAAGCAGAAGCAGAAGCAGAAGACGACCCGTCCATTATTTTTGGAAGGGGAACGAGGACAGCAGTATTTTTCGTTCTCGATAACCACGCGGTTCTACGACGTGAAACATAAACGAAACTACTCAGTTTTGACTTCTAGATCGATTGCCGCAACAAGTTAGACGATCCGATTGTCGGGAGCGAAGATACGGTAGGGTCGTGGGATTTTAATTAAATTCATAGTCGGGGTCAAAACCTATATGAAAGTCTCTAGCGAGACTTCCGATACAACTATAGACTACACAAAATGTACACAAAATGCTAACTATATCTACCCTACATCCCTTTGACCGATGCTACTGGCAAGGATGGCAATTGCATTAGTTCGTATATACCAGGTGAAGGTTCAGCCGCCCGTAGGGTTCGGCAAGAACCACTGACTTTGCCTTGGACGAGCAAGTGGCTAGTCGAGAAGCTAGCTGGGAGATAGACTCCAAAGCCTCCTTTCCCCAGGCTCCATACGACTCCACCACTAATAATAATAATTTTTATTCTGAGTCACAAGAATCTATCTCAGCCTCACAAGAATCTGCAGTTGTACTAAAAATTAGAGACAACAAAATTTATCCATGATTTTAATGTACCTTGTAAAATAATACAGTACATGTAACATGTATTTATATCAACATGCAAGTAGTATTTTTTGATATAAATACATGTTACATGTACTGTAAATATATACCTAAGATATCTGCAGACACTGCTTCCTCCCTATCAGCTAGAGCCAGTGGTTGTATCAGAAAATGGTGATGAATGAGGAGGCTGACCAAACACAGGCTCGTAAGGGGTTGTCTTTGTTGTTGCATAAAGGCAATTAAGTGTTCAATTTATCTGCCATTATAATTATGATTACTGATGTAAAAGATAATTACTTACAATAAATTTCATGGAGCCAATCTGTAGTATCGCGAAGTAGCTGTTAGCGCACGCAGCCGTACGTACTGCTAGCTGCATGGTGCAGCTACGGGAACGTATTGGGCAGTGTCCAGCTTGATCCATTGAAATCTGACTGTTCTGGTTGTTTAATCATGAGGACCCCCCAGGGAGTAAATAAAAAACATTCAACAACAAAATGCAGTAGTAAAATGGTCCGGTAATATATGTAGTAAGTTTGAAGGACAGAGCTTTAAAGGTCGCAACGATACTGCAAAATGAATTGAAGAAATGTTAACAATCACATAAGCCCAGTTTTCTCTTGCACTGCCCCGTATATTGTATTTGTTTGCACTTGTGTTATTCGAGTTGTTTGTCCCTGGATGAAAGAATGCCTTTTCACGTTCAAATTTGCAGCACATTTACAACACTGCACCCGCTACTTTTTCCGTCTTTTCGTTTGAGATGTGATTAGCGGTTACAAAACCGCGGCGTTTGAAAGTAGTCGTTCATTGTCTTCCGATTGCTCCGCCATTGTGCCGTCATTGCTATTTTAACCCCGTGACTACGAGACACTGCCCATCAAGTGCCCCACCCTCCCTCGAATCGATAGCCCAGGCCATCCGGAGGTGGACCTGACATTTTGCAAGTTGCTTGTCACGTGAGCATCACTAGGTTACACCGGTCTGCCTCTCCATCAATTGCGCAGTTGCGTAAACGAGTTGGGAGTTTACGGTGGCGCGTGGCGACATGAAAACGTCGAATTGATCGAGCCTACGTGATCCAAAGGCTAAGATAACGTGCGTAAGCTCAAACCCTTTTGCAATCACGTATTGTAGTTGAGCTTGTATGTTTGTTCATTTCTACGACGGTAATACGTTTTTTTTTTTCCCTCGGACACAGGCCACACGTGCTGTCGCTCGTGTATTTGTGACTGAGATATAATCGCTACACGTCATCCTACTTAAACTCGACCGGCGCAGCGTTTGTGTTCACTGCAAGGTATACATGAAGACGATTTGGAATGGTACGTTACCCTAGTAGTTTACACACATGCCAGTTTAAAATCCGGTATTATGGAGACTGTTGCCTGTGAGCAGCAAAGCGATGACCAATCAGTTTACACCACTGATGGCATAACATACACTATGCCAGTATTATATGGCCACAATGGTGCTGTTGACAATACTCTGACCCCCAAAATTTATGCCTTCAACACATTGGAAATCTTGTACACACGATTGTCTGTATGATGTGTACATTGACTGTGTAGTCCATCACTACAAGTCACACACATAATAACTGTGCGCACACACTCCCATGCAAAAATATCACAGTTCTTGGGGTAAGCAGTATGCAGTGTGTCCCTTCATATGGCTTGCTTGCATTCAGACTCCATACCACTCGGGTATGCTTGCTCCAATTAGATGCACTTGTATGTGTTGCCTGTGTCTGCAACTGTGGCTCATTACATTAATAGATGGTCACAACATCTATACAAGCTAAGCACACCTAAACGATTAGAATCACACTGGTATGCACGCATTCATGGTAAAGGCACATCGCTTACATTCACATGCAGGACACTAGACAGACCACAAAACCTTAGCCTGTTGTGTAAAGAGTTAAGGAACCAATCTCAAAAACTTCTACTGTTGCTGGGAGACATCCAATTCTAAGTCACATGCCATGCTCATACTGGTATCATAGCAGATCCCATCCTCAGACAAAATATCCACAAGCGAAATAAATATATGTCCCCCTCTTTCATAAAATGTCCTCCCTTTTCCCATCCGTTCAAAGAACCTGTGTATGCATGTGAGTGTACATGCGCATGCATGCATGTGTGCATGTGTGTGTATGTTTGCTTTTGTTTATGTGTGCATGTAATTAAAAATACAATGAGCCAACAGGGAATGGTGTGTAGTGCTGTGACTGAAATTGCATTATTTAGTAGTCCAAGTTTGATACAAAGCACCAATCCATTGGCCACTGGTGCAGCCCAAACTTGATTTCCTAGAGCTCTTACAACAGTGCTACTTGTACAGGCACATTATTTTGAATTTTAGTATCCAGGTCAAGATGTTCTGTTGCAGATGCAATTTAGGGAAGGGGGCTGACTGTGGGCAGGTTGCTGACCTCAAACACACAATGCACTATGAATTTATGTTGGTTGATATGGGGATGGGGTAGATGTGACTTTGGGGCATACAGCATTCTGTTTGCCTTTGTTGGAGAAGGTGAAAATTGTACCAGTAGTTCCCTTGTCATGGCAGCCTACAGCCCTCAAGGCCAACCATGACATCATAAGTTCGGGACATCAAAGTATAGAGAAAACCCTACAGAGGCTGAAGCATACAGCATATTGGCATATTGGATTGGAAGGGCCAAGGACACGGAGCTATACTGCAGGAGTTGTATGGCAGATGTTAGGCTGTTCATGTATTGCAAGTGCCAGTATCCAGTAGAGGCAATTGTTATCTCCTAGTCCTACAAGACTATTTCACAAAGTGGGCGGAAGCTACCAATGCCTAACCAGACTGCAGAGTGTATTGCTGAGAGACTAATTGACTTGTTTTCGCGCTTTGGGATCCCTGAAATATTGCACTCTGACCATGGTGCTAACTTTGAGAGCACCATGATCCGAAGGGTATGTGCAACATTTGAAGTCCTCAAGTCCCGAACAACAGCATACCACCCGTAAGGTGATGGAATGGTAGAAAGATTTAATAGGACCTTGCTGCAACTGCTTCGGTGCTATACAGAACAGAATGACTTAGACTGGGAATGAAATCTACCATTGGTGCTGTATGCATACCGAACAGTATCTAATGCTTCTACAGGGTTCAGTCCATTTGTCCTATGATGGGATGAGATCCTGTTCTGCCATCTTTGTCATCTATGAGTAACAGTAGTGCAGAGGACCCCACCTCATATGACAGCAACCTTAGGGTTAAAATGGCCGAGTTACGTGACATGGTGGAGATTTACATAGTACTGAAAGATAAGCATCAAAAGGAATATTATGACCCACCAACGTTGGACCAAGCTACTTCCTTCCCCAGCGGGGAAAGCAGGCCACATCAGCCACGAAGTCCCCGGACAGGGTGGCTCCCATCTATTCTGTGGGTGCGCCTTACTGCATGCTCTACTGCAGCCCCAGGCATGACAAAGACCCCAGGATGGGTTACCTGCAGTGTCAATGTGCAGATGTTCACACAATGGGGAATTTGGTATTGCCATATTGATCAGCTGTGTCATGGTGAAGAAAATGAAAATGGTATGGTACTACACAATTTGCAGCAGAACGTAGGAGTCTTGGACCCATGCTATGATCAGTGAGGAAGGTTTGGCCCATGCTTTGATCAGTGAGGGGGGTCCAGCCCATGCTTTGATCAGTAAGAGGGTTCCAGCCCATGCTTTGATCAGTGAGGGGGTTCCAGCCCATGCTTTGATCAGTGAAGAGGCCCATGCGTTAATCCCTGCAACATTGTGGTCTAACATGGTGTTGAGCTTTCCTACAATGCGTGCCAACAAGGAGCTTACCTCACAACTGGTATTTAACAATGTTGTCATGCTAGCCCAGTTTGTGTTCTTGGTGGTAGGTTTCCTTGCAGACCCTCTCACTTTGCAATTCAAGTTCATGAAGCCCAAACTATTGGATGGTCAGCTAATAGTGGATACACTCTTTCGTTTTGTAACCACTTTATGCCTCGTGTGTTCCAGTAGAAGTGGAGCCACGAACGCCAGAGATCCAATATTCAGTAGTGGGCCGCCTATTAAAGCTATTACTTCAGGGCGGCCCTCGGTACCAATAATAAAAAGGGGAACCAAGAATGCCTGCAAGGCTATGTCTACTTAACAGAATACTTGTCTGGTACCTTTTTGTATACAAGCCACTAAAGGCGTTAATTTATGCGGTCCCAAAGCACTAGTAATGACAAAATTCAGTAGTGGGCCACCTATTGAAGCTGATACTTCATAATCAAAATGGCCATGAACACAAACGGTGAAAAAGTACATGTACTTACATGAGATAAGCAGTATTGATGAAATTTGACTATTAAAATGATATTCCTCGCAGTGTGACATATCATATGATGTAACAATGCACAATGTTGAGCATAAGGACAAAGAAATGTACACTTGTACATGTTACCGTATGAGGATACATTGCTTCATTATGGAACATGGAGTTATAATCTTCAAAATTTTCCAAGAACTGATATGGAGTGATTGTATTTTTTTTGGTGCTTATGTACAGTGTAGGATTTTGTGGGGTATTGAATTCTATTACTATTGAACTATTAATGTTTAATCTCCAGGGAAAAATCCTTATTTAAGGATGTCATTATCCTTAAATAAGGATCAACTTTTACATTGCGTATTTTTGCTAACCAAGCTAGTAAGATAAAATAAATGCTATTGGTCAATTGTGTACTGATTAGCCTCTATAACAAACTTTAAATGATGTCAATATGATCAACGTCCATGTGGTAAAACAGGGAGGAAGTAGCACATCCTTATTTAAGGATTGACACCATCCTTAAATAAGGATCACAACAGTAGAGATTATTGACCATAAAAACCATAATGGTTCTAAAACTCTTGTTTTCTCTGATAGCCAGTTGATTCAGCTATACTCACAACCTGATTCGTCGAAGAAATACCTTGTGGTTAATAAGTTATGCTTATTTACATCATAACACTTCAAAATAATAATATCAAGCATTTGTACAATGATGCGTACTGGTGTAGATGCTCTCTTCGATCTGCTCAAACGCCAGCATGGACGTACCCTAGCCTCACTGAAACCACGTGCCATGCATGTGGTTGTCTGCCGCCGCTCCATCGAATGGTGTGCTTTCTAGTCCTATCATTGAGTACAGTACCATGTACAATGGGCATTGGGGGGGGGGGGGGGGGGGGGGGGGTGTACGGGAGATCTACGAAGCGTTGCCAAGTGTCATACGATATGTGTTCGAGCTTAGTGGAGCTTAGCTCCAATTAATCAGACTCGAGGAGACCACGCCATTGCCTAGGCCTACTGTTGCTGTCGCTGTCACTATCGTTTGACGAATCATGCAGTGCTGCCGCTTTGGTCACCTATAGGCCTACATGTATGTCATCCATCCGTACTGAGAAACTATATCCGTTGCTTTCTGTGGCTCCCTCGGTATCTAAGCAGGGTTGCTTTGCTTGACGCTTTCGAGAGTATGCAATCGCTTCGATCTTTGGGAGTATGAGCCTAGGTTGTTGAAGCCGTGGATATTGTTCCACAGATCCATCTGTCAGTGTACATTTTACTTCTAGGGCTACCAGAAACCTGTCCTTCCTTGCCATACGTCGCTTTGAGTTAATTTGCTCGCTACTATATCGCCAGCGGCAAATGGCGGTTTCGCAGTATGCACTGTAATACCGGTTTTTGAGCAAGCCAAACCTGTTTTAATTGCAGCAGTATCGCTCATCTGCATGATCTTGAATCTAGTGAATCACTAATATAAAACAAAGCACCAAGTGTACATCATTCTGGCATTCTTTTAGAAAGTGGTCATCATCCTTACTTAAGGATGGCCATCCTTAAATAAGGATTGCGGGAGATTAAACATTAAAAGGTTGGTGTAATATACAGATTCAAAGCAATAATAGTGCTACATGCATGAAAACAAATCATTTCATGATTGCCATATATGACAACCTATCTGCTAAGCAGTAATGACTGGTTGATCTTAGTAGGGAAAAGGTGCATCTTCATGGTTATCTGTACTTCCTTTGGGCGGGTTTGGTTTCTCTCTCATAAGGGTGAATTTTGAGGTGCACTTTGAGGTGTGGCTGGAGTCTCCCAAGTGTGTCATTACCTTGTAACTGTGGTATGTCATTCTATGTTGACCATGCAATGACGTGCAACTTGGGTGGCTTTCCAACAATTTGCTATAATGAGATACGAGATCTCACTGCTTCCTTGTTATCAGAAGTATGCCATAATGTTGCGAATGGACCACAAATCTGCTAACACTGATGAAAATTCACGTCTTGATATACGTGCCAGGGTTTTTTGGAATTGTGTCAGGATACTTATTTTGATGTAAGGGTTTTCCACCCTATAATGCTCCAAGCACCGTTCCATGGACTTGCCAGCAATATACCACAGACATGAATCAGGACAAAAGCAACAATATAGTTAACAGGTGAAAGAGGTTAAGCATGGGGTCTTTACACAATTGGCTTTTAGTAAACAGGAGAAATGGCTTGTGAGTGTTCAACAATTGTACAGGTGTTTGGCAGACATGATTCCATCCAGCAGGACAAACCCTATTCTCTTGTAGTTAGCTGGCTATATGCACTCGACTCTCTTTTGCTTCCTTTCTGTTCTGTGCATTTGTGGAGACAGGTCATTATACATCGCCACCCTATTTACGAACATGACCTAACCCTTGCCACTGTTGAGGGTAAGATACCATGCATCTCAGTCTAAAAATCTATCAGTAACAGTTGTTTTTATGCATTGTTTTTGTATAATATGTGTAACTTTATTAAAATTGAATGTTTTCGAGAAAAAAATCATATTGGACTCTGCTCTTTCAAAGCAGCCACATATAATAAAATATTGTCATAGCACGTATACTCACCCAACAAGTTTCACAAAGGTCGAGAAGCGTCATTTTTATTTAAAAAGTCGCTAGGGAGAATGGTTAATGTCATCAACTATAATAATAGGAAATATGCTGGTTGAAAGCGGTAATGACTTTTTGTCAGAGTCCTTTATGGAAATCAACAATAAGTGTTTTCAGTTGTATATATAGCATTACCTTTTTAAATGTAACCAGCAGTCCGGAGGAATGCGAGCGAGTGGGATAAAGGTTAGGTCTTAGGGCTAGGGTGAGGCAGAAGGCCCCGCGGGTCGAACGCCCGCTACGCGAACCAACTTTTCGCACTCTCTCCGAATCCGCCCTCAAATTGCACCCGTCCCTCCCTCCCGACATTCTTCATCGATAGTTTAATGGGTCCGTCCCTCTCGGCCCATCTTGCTAGCGGGGGCGCCTTCGGCGCCATACTCTCTTACCTAAATACAGCATCAGTTTCAGCCTTGAGATGCTAAAGTGCCAAAGCCCTGTGGTTAGATGTACTATCATCCCGCGCGACATGCCGACTTTTCATTAATGATCTTAAAATGCAGAAATTCTGTCATTCAACTCCTTATTCAGTCTTTAAATTACTTCATTCTGGGTGTTCCGCACTTTCACTAACGACGTAATCCTTCTTACTACTGGAAACTGCATCTTTGTGATAGTCGAGATTTTCATGCATCGGCGCACTTACCCGTTGCTTAGTTAAACTTTTTAATTATGAAGATGCTGAGACTCAGTGTGAAGTTGCTATTAGTTGAAATCCTGTTCAGTACAGTTCGTAAAGAGTTATGAATGAGCCACACAAACTTCTTGGCTCAAACAGCACAAGTGGCTTTATGTATACATGTAACAAGTGGCTTATGTATACATGTAGTCATTCAAGTGTTCCTCCCACATCAAAACAGGCATATCTTGCTGTCCATTCATGGTAATTACTATAACCTAACTACCAGTATATAGCTTGGGACTATTTGATCACAGTAGACACTCGTCCAGCCATCATTCTTTAAATGTGCGAGTTATGCGTGGTCAAGTGTTCCGGGACTGGGTACGAGGACAGGCAGTACCCTATTGTTCTCTTCAACCTTTTATATGCGACATAAAACAAACGGCTCACTTTGGTCTTCTCGTTCAATTACAGCAACTAGCTAAGCGATCCAATCGTCAGGAGTCTCGTTATAAACGGGTCGCGTGATTTTAATGATTTCATAATCGGGGTCAAATCCAAAATGGACGTTTCTAGTGAAACTTTCGATAAGTTAGAAGGTCCATCGAGAGGCCTAGCTCTTTAGTTATTATATGGTGTACAAAAGGAGTAGCTGACATTAATAAATTCATATCCAATCTTTAATAATAAATATATAAGTACATGGCTTGCACACCACAAGCACATTACACATTAAAGGTATGTGCATAATTTAACCCTTTTATGTGTGACAATTCCAATGCAAATATAGTCATTTACTTGGAAGGAGGAGTGTATATAGGTTAATGATCAGGTATTTCTTCTGTTGCTTTCTTTTTCCCTTTCACTTTCATTTTCCCTTCAGGGGCTCCAGCATCATCTTTTTGTGTAGCACCGTCTTATTCTGCCTTTTCTGATACTGTACGGTCTTTACAATTTATTTATTTCCAAACACACTCTCTCATGCAGCCACAGATATTTGCATGCGAATTTTGCTTTAAAAAAAAAACTTATTCTCAATCTACAATCAATATCATATCTTTATAAAATCTTCTTTTCAGTGCCTCTTTCTTTTGTTTTTAAAATATCTTTTTTATGAAGGCTGTGAAGTGCATGTATATCCACTTTGTGTGAACAGGAGGGGGTGACATTTTCCCCAAGTCCGTACGTATTTTTAGCCCAAAAGCTTTTCGAACCTGTTCTTCCAATTTAAGGTCGACTGGCAGAACACACAGTATTGGTGCCTTTTTCACGTCAGAACTTTCGAGTTCCTTTTTCTTTTATCCAGTACACTATTTCAGCTAGTACATCGCTCTCACTTTCTCCATTCTGTTTTGTTTAGCACCCGTGCGTAGGTGTCTCCTCAGATACCTCAGGCTCGGTTTGTGTTGTGTCGGCTGCTGTACGACCAACTTTTACCAGCTTCCAAAATCCTTCGGTGCCATTTTCGATTACTCCATCAATCTTATTGACCACAATTTGACAAGTAATAAAAACATTCTCTATGAGAAAGTTGGTGGCATATAAGATTGGAATAAGAAGGAATATTGGTGTAAAAAGGAAACAAAGGTCTAACAAGAAGGGGAAATGTATAGCAGTCCTATATATTTCGCCCATTTGTAGGGCATTATGTTTGTATGCGAAATATAGGACTATTATACATTTTCCCTTCTTATTAGACCATTGTTTCCTTCCTTTTTACACCAATATTCCTTCTTCTTCCAATCCCATATGCCACCAACTTTCTCATAGAGAATGTTTTTATTACTTGTTCCATCTGTTTGTTAATTTTTGATAAGAACATTGTGTTCAATTGGGCTGCAAGAATATTTAGTTGCAGCAGACCCTCCCCAGATATGAAGATGGTGTATTAGGATCCCCAAATGGCGTGTAATTGTGGAGGTGGAAGTGTGGGTTGCATGTAGTGGTGGAGCAGGAGGGGTATACTGTGTGGAGGGTAGGGGTGGGGGGTCCTAGAGAGGCAGTGTCCCAATGTGGAAGTGCAACATCCAAGGAAATGGGGGTACCCTGATGAGGAG
Source organism: Eunapius fragilis (assembly GCA_963681505.1). Lineage (NCBI taxonomy): Eukaryota > Metazoa > Porifera > Demospongiae > Spongillida > Spongillidae > Eunapius > Eunapius fragilis. Next base: position 2,319,985 of record OY811975.1, on the reverse strand, counting down.
GAGCAAGGGGCCTTGTAGTGTTGTGGATGTCCCAACATGAAGGGAACTTGATGAAGCAAGCAGTCGGGTGTCCACTGGTGGAAGTTCAATGGACACTATTACAGTACAGCTTGTGGAGCATTTTCAAGCACCACCATTATACTCCTGGGTTCATACAGGGTACTAGTAGCTATAGGAAATGATTGCAGTCATTAAAAAACATTTCTTTTACCTATGTTACATTTTAGCCACAGGTATATGCAGTGTCACCAGCATGCACACCAGACGTTAACAAGGCATGCTACCCAAGTGTTAACAAGGCATGCTACCCAAGTGTTAACAAGGCATGCACAGGCCTGCATATGAAGCCTTACACATACATCAGATAAAGAACCTCCCTTACATATTATCTCTGCCTTACTACAACCATAGATTATTTAGAGAGGGATTTGAAGCACTTCCCGTGAGAGCATGTACTCCGTGATACGGTAAAAACTATCCACATCCACGTGGGCTTGAAACGAATTACGCAGTAGGATGTAAGCTACACGAGCATGCTTTTTAGAGTAGTCACATAGGATGGCAGAGATCAAGGGATAGTTCTTACCGTACCACTATAGAAGTATGCTCTCACGTGACGTGCTTCCAATCCAAGAGGAGGAGGATGAATAACAGTTGGACCGGGTACGAGACGTGGGCACGAGTATTTTCGTTCTCTAAAAGCGCGCGCCGTTGTGACACAGAACCAACGCAAAACTGTTCTTATTTGTGTTATCGTTCGATAGCGACAAAGAGGGAAATGATCCGATTCACCATCGTCCCTCCAGACGCGAGTCACTTTTTTAATGACATTCATTATACGGCATCAATCCTATATGGAACCTAGTCGGGCGGGCCCGGGCCCTACCACCGCACCCGACCAAACGCGGTGGTAGGGCCCGCCCGACAATATAGAACCTGCTTCCGCAGGTTCCGATAAACTCATTGTGTTTCACCTTTCTTATCAGTACATTCGTAATGGCGACCTTTTTTCTTTCTTGGCTTAATGGCATCGAGCTAACCGTTCCTTATAGACCGTATGCGTTGGACCAATTATTGTGCGTGGGCGTTAATTATTTTATCGGCGGCCATTTTGAGTGGTAAAATTGCATCACCAGCTGAAAAAATCGGCTCAATCTGAGGCTTTAAACATATCTATCTTCTCTCGAGGGTTAGAAAACAGACTCTCTAAATACCTTGCCCACACTCACTGTGCATAGATTTTTGCCACTCAAAAAGGCCACCGAAAATTAACAAATAACAATATTCATAAACATTTGACGTCACCGTGCATTAGAACGTTTTGGAATGGAATGGGTATCCACCGGTTCACTCATAGATCCATTTCTAAGGAATGGTGTTAATTCGTTAAACAATCGTAGTATGGGGACCCAACTGATGTTATGATGTCAATCAATAACTAGGTTGGGGCGTCATAGTTGCCAATGACTCCCCTAAATTTTGACTCCCCAGTCATTCGCGCCTAGGCATATATGACTCCCGGTCATATATGCCTAGGCGTATTTGACTCTCCAGTCATTCGCGCCTAAGCATATATGACTCCCGGTCATATATGCTTAGGCGTAATTGACTTCCCAGTCATTCACGCCTAGGCATATATGACTCCCCTGATAAAAGTGACTCGCGTGAGTTATTACAGCCTTAGGCATAATGAACTCCCCGTCGATCTTGCCAAGGCGTACACGTACATGCATGTATATGATTCCCCTGTTATCTGCCTAGAAAAAATTGCCAGCGACTCCTGCCTTGGGAAGGTTTGAAGTTGGAGCTAGTAATGTATATTGAACACTGACATGTAAAGACAAATAATATCACAGTCAGCTTGCTACTTATACAGATCGACAATTCATGCACAACCATGATGCAGGAACACTTTTTTTGCTGAATGTTCATGCAGCGGAAATGGTACCACTGTTGGCATTGATCACACTGTATTACATTGTAATCAGATGATTGGCAGCCTACATATGCATATCAAGTGTATCCTGAAACGCTTGGTTTTGTTCCTTTCAGTTTACTGCAATGGATCCATGGGATGATGAAATGGTTGCAGGCAGTTCTGCTCAAAACAGTGCACCAAATGTTGACGAAGATTATTTTGCTCAAAAGTCACCTTCCCTAAGTTTTTGCATTTGCGTCTTAGATTTGCCTTATCTCCCTTCGAAATTCCCTCAGGATATTGATTCCTACGCAGGTAATCCTCGACGACACTGAATTCGTCCTTGTCCATGCGAGCGAGCTTTCTCCCTTCAACAACTGCACGTGGCTTATGGAGGGGAGTCATATACGCCTAGGAGGAGTCATTTACACCTTAGGCGTAAATGACCGGGGGAGTCATTTATGCCTGGGAGTTATTTATGCCTCTGACAGGGGGAATCACCAGGCAGTATTTATTCGATGACATTATGTACGGGAAAAGTCATCCGATAATGGCCCAATGGGGGTCGGCATCTTAATGAATACCATACTAATTATACATGCATTCTTATACCGTCACCGAGTAAACAATTTTACATATATAACGGACGTGCATAGGCTTTGTATCTGTTGTTGGTGTTATCGACAATATATGGAAGGTGAGTTATTGTAGTTGTAAGGTGTATCAGGCGACTCAGGTTGTGAATCGATATATATGGATTATTTCTTCGAGTTGTGAAAACGTCTTCATGCACAAATGAAGATAGTTAACTAACTGCCAATGAAGCCATATGTTTGCCGCGTAGTTTTACAGGCGTACCCACATGATGCTAATGTGTGGGCCATGCATATGTGAGTAACTCATACATGCATTGCATGCTTTATCCGCTTTTAGTTATAGAAATCCATGGGTTTACTAGCCTCTTGTTTATATTGCATGAATGTCTTGATGCCATTCCTTTTAAGGGAATGTCAGTAGATAGGCTATAGCTTTGTTCTTACGCTAGAGGGCGGGGGGGGGTGGGGGGGGGGGGGGGGCGGAGGGGTCGCACTGGGCGGATTATTACCATGCAGGGGAATTATCTTCCGTTAAATTACTCTATACATGCCCGTGGCAGCAATTAATCAAGGGTATTTGGGGGGAGCACCCAGTGGCCCCCAGCCACTTATTAAGTTTATTTGGCATGTCATGAACATTTTTTGACAGCGATCAAAATAACTTATAATATAGATACCTATATACCACCACGGCATAAGCAAGCGTGATATGTCAGTGGAAAAGGATCGAATTGGCTATAATAGAAGCCTGCGTGAATCAGTAGTGACGAGAAAACGGGTTCCTGTACTGCTCAGAAATACTGAGGAACCCACGCGACGGCACGCATCGTGACGGACGGAAGCGTATGTGGCCAAGCTGCATGCCGGTCGAAACGACACACTTATAGTATTATGCGCCATACTTGTAGTAGGAAAGGATCCATTCAACTGATTAGTCTCGGCTCCAGACCCAACGGACGCAGCTACGGATGGATTACATCACCGCTACGCGCCAGTAGGGTCTGGTGGTGGCCAACCAGATAGGAATTTCACCCAATGCACTACGTAGCATTCTTCGCGTGATTGTCACGCGCTCGCTAAGAATCAAGACGTAATCACCCTAGAGACCTTGGATACGAAGACGTGTCTTCCGAACAGCGCTCAGTTGTACAAGCCTTCTTGGACGGTCATGGTGTGTTTGCTTGCCTCCCAACCGGTAGTAGGAAGTCTTTGTGCTACTAAATACTCCCCGGAGTATTTGATAGGTTGAGAGGCTTGATAGCTATAGCATTGTGGTTGTTGTTAGTCCTCTGAAAGCTCTGATGAGGGAACAGGTTGAAGCGCTTAAAGGCAGAGGGTCAAGAGCAGTATATGTGTGGGGGACGCTTTATACGAAAAGCTAGTACACGACGAAATACAAGGAGGTCGCAATCAACTCCTTTTTTTAAGTCCCGAATAGCTACTTACTAAAATTTAACATGCTCGCAACCTCCGTATACAAGAAGCACTTAGTAGCGTTCATCATTTGGGAAAAGAGGGATATGAGTCAATAGGAGCGTCTACTAACCCATCAGCACGCTTTATTGATATGTTTACAGCTTGCGCAATCAGAAACACCATCATAACTTACCGCACATCATGCAAGACGAATCTATTATGATTAAATCATTTAGTCACAAATGTATTCATCTCTTGATGCGCGTGACATACGTGTGACTAATTGTTAATTATGGCATTCCTCGGGCCACGAATTTGGCGTAGCGGTGATGTAATCCATCCGCAGCTGCGTCCGTTGGGTCTGGGGCCGAGTCTATCGACTGATCACGTTAATTTTAGATCGGGTGGCGTGTCAAATACATGTACACCACTCAGTGCTATAGCGCTAGTGAAACCCGATATAAACTGAAAGCATTAGTACGCCTTGTTTCGAGGCTACATGCCTGGTTTGAGTGTGGCCTAATTGCTGTATGCCTGGTTCGAGCTGCAAAAATGGGACCAAATTTTTAAATGGGGTTCAGAAAATATTGGTCCTCCCGGACCATTTGTCCGGGAGGACAATTTTGAGGGGAACCAATTGTTATGTGACAGTCTATATTTATTTGCCCCCCCCCCCCCCCCCCCACTTTTAAATACCTTGCAACATATACTGGGCCACGCGGTCTAATCGACAGTATAAGACCGCTACACGCGCGCGAGCAAAAGAAAATAACGGCGACCGAAGGTCGTGCGTGATCCAGCAGTAAATAATAGAGGAGTTGCATTGACGCCACCCGCGTCTTGCATTGTTTAGTTACGTAACTTACATCATATGTATATGTTGCTATTTGGCACGCTATAAATATGTACCACGTGAGCGTATGCCACCGCCTTCTTTCCTGTGTTGTTCATTCCCGTCCGGTTATTGTTTATCTCGTACCCACGCAGCGCATATTTATAGTAACATACTTAGTGATTTAAGACGCGCGCATCACATGCAACTCCTCTATTGAAACCGCTGTCGGTTAAGCTAGGTACTGTGTGCATTATCTGTCTATTTTGCTACGACTAATAACTCATAACGTTTTGCAATGTGCCACAAACTCAAGCTTTTAAGTTAATATGGATTGGTTAAATAATTGGAAGGGGGAGTTTGTAAGGCTTGCATTGCATTGAAAGTCCTTAGTTGGTACATTTAGGAGCAACACGGCAATAGATGATAATCAAGCTAGATTATACATCGCGCACTTGCATGCTATTATTGCCGATGTATATTGGTCCTGTCACGAAAATGTTGGTCTCCCCCCCAAAAAAGGTCCCCTCGGACCAATTTGTATGCAAAAAATAATAATAAACGGGTTCCCCCAGACTAATTCTATCTGAAAAATTTGGCCCGCGAAGTCTCTCCCCCCCTTAATCGGCGACCTTACAATAACATACATGCTTCATACGGCAGGGGCGGATACAGGAATTTTGAAAAAAAAAAGGGGGGGGGGGGGGGGGGGGGGGGGGGGGAGGGGTTGATTGACAGGTCAGACACGCGATACGATAAGCGGGGGCTCGGGAGTCCGACCGAGACCTCTGGTTTGACACAGGGTCAGCTACGGGAACTGCTTGTACCAGATTGGACGAAACTTTCTACCACGCCAGTTTAAAAGCCTTAAGTATTGATACATCATCGTGTGGCTGCCACCCTTTCGTGATACCAGAGTTGCAACACAATCCCCTACAAGGACTAGAGTATTTGATTTCATTCGGATTCGATACAGCTGGAGCCGTTTTACTGCAAGATGGCTCCTCAGCTGCGCGGTGTTTTCAGCACTCAGTTGTAACGGCTTATTCCAATGACGCGTTTAACGTTAATTGGTTGCTTAGCTCTTTTAGACATGAATTGGCACTCTTCACGGACACAGCTTCAGTCGCTACTCTAAATAATCCACTTGCTTGTCACGTGTCGAACGGAAACGAAATAAGCGTGCGGGTAGGTGTTGAAGTGTACTACATGTGCAAGGAATTTATTTAATTACATGCACAGCGCGGCACATGGATGTTGAGGCTATGGTATAGGCACGCATATACATAGTGATAGTATTGTGTAATAAAGGTGAGGAGGGCCCCCCGACCCACAGTAAAAGTGCGAGCCCCCCCCCCCCCCCCCCCCCCCCCCCATCGCAGGTGCTACGACTAGATGACTGTTTAACACCCAAATAACTGTAGCCATGCGACACATGCACATGGGTAAATTGGATAATCACAAATTACGACCTCTGTATCGCTACTTTCACCAGTTTCGGTTTCATCGCTGGCACTAGAAGCAAAGTGATCGGAAACCGTAGAGAGGGCGCCAATTACCATTAAATGAGAAGTGGGCATGTGGTGCATGGGTGATGCAAGAGGGGTTTGTACCCCCTCCCGCGTGCATGGAAGCTTTAACAGCTGTACGTTATTGTCTCTTATGACCTTAGCCAGCCACTCGCAAAATATTTTCTGGAGCAGAGGGGTTGCAGTTCCCACGGTCTAGCAGTTTCAGGTGGATCGGCGTAGACCATGTTCTCTTCGTGCAATTCAGACCGCTGACCGTGATCAGTATGTTACCATTAAAATTCAGTAGTCACCTCAGATCACCTACGTAAAGACAGGTAATCAAACCGAAGAACAAAAGTGTTTCAGACACTTGGATGCAATGTTAAATTATACATACCGCTATCGAGCCGTCGATCACGGGCATATAAAATTTTAATGGTTACATACTGCGGTCTGAATTGCACGAAGAGAATATGGTCTACGCCGGTCAAGAAAATATTTTGGCTGATACGCTAAATCGCGTGCTACTCATTGAACGCCTCATTTTTACGCGTGTATGAAAGTCATATAAGATACCTATATATAGTCAAGTTGTGTTGTGTGTGTGTGTGTGTGTGTGTGTGTGTCTTAAGGTTCAACCCCCCCCCCCCCCCTTCACAAAGGCGGGGTTAGATCTACAACCTTATATGTTCAGCAGTACCGATAAGATTAGTCCTTACCGTCCTTACCGCTTACCGAGGTTATCCGAAGATACTTTATATATTATTCATTTCCGTTCAGTAAGAGATAATTTCTTAATTTAATATTATCGGTAACAGTCAGCTTTCTTATTGATTGTTGTGTAGTGGGTGTTCGATTATAAGACCATAAAGTGTGTTAAAACTACCATCGACGATTATGATGAATATTTGATTCTAAATATTCGCGTTGTTTGGGCGGGTTTGTCATGCACAGTGTAGTATGGAGACGCCTGGCTCTGCACCTAAGGCACAGGCAAAGGGAAAAAAGAACTCCTACCTCTCCTGAGTCTAGCATTATCAAGTTTTTTTTCTGTACATCTAGCACCCTTTACCCCTTTCTTGTACCTTTTTATTGCATGGGAAAAAAGAACAGCGGTAGCAGGCCAGTAGATCGAGGAGAAAAGAAATGATCAAATATTCATCGTCTTATAATCGAACACCCACTGTACGTATTCACTCATTTTCACAACAGTGGTCAATCTGTCGCGATATACATATTATATATATCGCGACAGGTGCATGATATGTCGCGCGATATTATTTTTGCCATACATATCGCCATACATATCGCGGTAGAAATACGGAGAAACACTGCATGAAAAATGGATAGAGAGTGACGAGAATACCAAGATTCGCGCTGCGTATACGCAAACGGCGGTTAAAATCAGATAATGCAAATGAAGCCACTTTGCATACATCATGCACCTAGCCGCTTTGATACGCGAGTACAATACATAGTTTATTCATGTATTCAGTGACAGTAAAAACATACTCAATTGCGTGACATCCTGTCATTATGTCCATCTAGGAAAAGCGATTAACTCACCGCAGTACGAGGCTTATCCACCACAAGGCGGGATCTACCCCCTACCGCATGGATTGCAGGGCGAATTTTCTGTTTCCCAAACAGGATACACCCCTCCTCCTTATTACTCTCCAGGTGGGCACTAATAATGCATGCCGGTTTTTGGTAAGACATCTCCTTGTCATCACTTAGATATTTTCCCGCAGCAGGAGGTAAGCTATGTAACTATAACAAACCACATTACGTGATCGTTGTGCCCCTAGATGGGGAGTACTTGTGGACTCGTTGTACAGCCAAAGCCTCCCAGTACTGTGACTGATACAAAGACTGCAGCAGTGGGGGATTATGGCTCTAATGCAGCCGCTATCCTGACCTGCCTTTGCTTCTTCTGTGGCTCTTGGTTGTCACTTTTTTGCACAATACCAGCCTTTCTTATTTCCAGCTGTGTAAGTTCCTCCCACAACTATTGAGTGTACTTGTGCAGCTTAGGTTTGAGGAAATTAGAGGAAACTAATAACATACAATTGAATATGCATGTGAGCGCTTTATGTTTTTGGCTATGATCATTTAGTTTACTTTTTGCATGGAATTTCAAACTAAAGACTGCAAACGCCTTGCTTGAAATTAACGCATGAGAAATAATTATGTGAGGCCTTAATTTCTCCGAACGATTTGTGGGATAAGAGACGGTTGAAGGGGCAAGATACGAAGAAATGAGTGCATGGTGTAGACATCCTGATAACGTTCCTGTACCCTCTCTCCTTAGGGTGTGTATCCTTTTAAAAAAATCAAAACCGATTATTTCGACTATGAAAAAAAGTCCAATCGATTTTTCAGGTTTATAGCAACCTGCAAATCGGTTATTAGAAACTTTAAATCGATTTTGGCGATTAATGCACTATTAATTTGCCAACAATTACCCAGGTTTGTCCTTTTTATAATAATTGCATGATAATTCACAGTTTCTCATAAGTATATCCAGTTTTATTGCTTATCAGTTGCTTATACCAACTTAAAACAAAGATTGTATCTATGTTGGGACTGGGAACGATGTGCATGCTAATGTTGAACCAATAATTCATGATCAATGGCGGACCCAAGCATTTTTTTCTTTCACACAAAAAACACGTGGCTATTTGTTTGCTCGCTATACCAACGCACACAGTACTAAGTATGGGACAAGTAAGATTTTAGTTTACTGAGATAAAAACGAAAATGAATAGATTGTTAATCCCGCAGTTCGCGCTCTTTTCTGGTACGAAATGCCTTAAACACATACATATATCATTCCCATCCGCCACAATTGGTAGTTATAATCTACTATTCGCCCTCAATATACAATTCCATAAAGTCGAGCAGTACCAGCTAGTAACCTCATGGTGGAACACCGCTCCACGCATATGACAAAGCTGCCAATCGAGACATGTACGATATATTCAGAATGTCATGGCCGAACGTCTGGAAAAGGGCCAGTGTACCGAAGTATTTGGACACTGTCACCTGAGTGTGCAAAAGAGTGCGTAGCGAGTTTTATAATGCCCATGCACAGTACAGCAGAGAAAGCGCTAACGTATTTAAATTGCCATGCCCACTGCGCGTATTTTGAGGCACTGATGGTTACCTTCAGCCGGGTCCCCAGACGTGCGACTAAGTGTTGATAACAACACTATGTTTCTTTTTACCGATTAATTAACCCGTTAGTGAAGAGCAAAGGGCATATTAAATGGGGCAATCGATTTGCTAGCGATTTCTGCATATGATGGAAACAAGTATCGACTAATCGCGACTATGAAAAACAGAATCAATTATTTCGACTAAAGGAAATTCTGAAATCGGTAATTTGCTATTCTACTAAGTGCATAGTCGACCGAATAGGTAATCGCGAATAACCGATTAACCTACAAAACCTGAAAATCGGTTACACACCTTACTCCTCCTCTTTGCAGGCCGAAGAGGCTGCCGCCAAAGGTAACCTCAAGAGAGCAAGGCGCATGGGATGGATTGCAAATGGTCTGAACATTGCCTCGGTGGTCTTCTATGTCGCACTTGTGGCAGCCGTCATTGGCATTACAGTTAGATGCTACACCTCCGGTTGCTTTTAAATGTGCATGCATGGGACAGTATTCAATGCATGTAATGATTAGAACAAGCTGCTGCAAGAAGCTAAGTGTTTTTATTTAGATTGCCTATTGCAGTTTACACGCAACAACTGCTTTTATTAGTGCCTATATTTACAGTATTTCAGCTACTTGTGTATCAAAGTTTTGGTTAAGGTTGCACGTGCAGTTATATATACTCATGTACTGATTATGATGTACATGTATGATCATAATAGCATTAATGTATAGCTTTATGGAATTGCTGCATGTAGTTATTCATATCGCGATCAAATTAAAGACACAGAAATACAGCAACTGTATTGACTCTACTACTTGATGGAGTATATAAATGGGGTCGAGGCAGCGAAAAGGGGCCTGGCGCATATTATAAAAATGCATCACATTTAAATCGCTTTAACTTCCCAACCGTTAATGCTATCGAATTTCTATTTTCAGCACTTAATCCTACACCATTTCTGTCTGTTAAAATGCATTTGGGGTTCTGCATTAGCTTTCTGCCAGCGTTGCAACGTCCGATACCCCTTGGGGGTTCAAACTCGCCATATCTTTCTGCAGGAAAGTTCAGTTTACTTCAAATTCTGTTTGTACGTAGAGGGATCTGTACCTATTGATTTCTTCTGTTCATTAATTTTTACTGGATCCGTTATGGAGATACAGCTGTGCAAAGTAATTGCACATGTCCCAGGCATTTCGCGCCGTTAACCTCCGTTAAGGTGTTAGTTTGCCCCCCGCCCAGTTATATGTCCATGCAGGTTGTTAGACGTAATTTTAGATATCTAAAAATAAATGTTTGGGGTATAAATAGCGAACAACTAGAGTAACGCTTTGGTGCTTCGATCGTCGTTTGGTGTAACCTCTTTTGTTAGTGAAGTTGTTTTTCTCAAAATGCCTTCACGTCAGGAAAAGAAATGAGCGAAGCGACGTGCGAAATACTTCGGATCCAAGTTCGAGACGATGTTTTAGAATCTGCACGGGCATCCTACAGCGATACATAATATTCACAATGATTTCAGTATGAACAAAAATCAAGGAACAAGTAACTAAAAACATTCTCTATGACAAAGTTGGTGGTATATAGGATTTGAAGGCAATTGATGGTGTAAAAAGCAAGGAAATAATGACTTATCATAAGGGATAATGTAAAAGTACTATATTTAGCCCACAAACAACACATGCCCTTAGAAATGTGCTAAGAATAGGACTTCTGATAAGATCCTGTTTCCTTGCTGTTTACACCACCTATTGCCTTCAAATCCTATATATCACCAACTTTTACGTAGAGAATGTTTTTAGTTACTTGCACACATTCATTGGAAAGTAAGTTTAATTGTAAAACTCCCTATGCGCGTACTCATGCATGCATTAACTCTTTTTAATATCTGTAAATTGGTGAGTTTGTTTAGACCAACAGTGACCTGGCAGAGAAGGTCATAAGGATTCACTGCAAACATTTCAGTCCGTTTAACCACAAAGGGCAAGGGGCGGGCACATACGCGTGCATGCAAACCGCTCAGTACGTACCATCGCTTTCCCCACGTGCATGGCATGCCTTATACAAACCTAACTTGTTTCAGAGCCTAATTACCTTGATTTGTTAGGAACCTCCACTTGAATTTCTTTGTGCGAGCCATTATTTATTGTATAAAAGGGCCGGAATGCATGGAGTTGAAATGGAATGCAGTGTGCATCTGCCTTCATCATGTCCCTAGCCGCAGTCTTTTCTTCTGTTTACACGCATATGGGCGGGGAAATATGGGCGCGGGAAAATAAAAGGTAGTGTTACGGATATTTCAGTCGGCCGAAAATGGCTGGATCTTACCCTCAGTTGCAAGGAGGAAAGGCAACATTCAAGTGAGTGTATAACGTTCGTAATTGCTTTGAAAGTGCATGTCAAGCGTATAGGGAGTCGTTCCCATAAAACTTGCTTTCCAACTAGCTGATTTAGTGGAAAGTAAACAAGGGGTAAACAAATTAAGGTAACTCCTGGAATAAACTAATCGGAATCGCGGTACACTGTATACATTCATTGGAATCGAAAGTAAGTTTAATGGGAAAAATCAATTTGGTCAGAAAATGTGTAAGGTAATGTATCAAATGCTTGGTTTAATGCCAATATAGGTTACGCAATAACATTTTTCTTGGATATGTGACAGGCTGCATAGAATTTGAAATATACTGCCGAATGTTTTAACGTTGTTCGTCGTCGAGGTTCAATGCGAGAGCCTATACCGTGAGCGTAGTGCGACATGCTAAGGGCCGAAAGATGGGACATAAATTGCTAAGGGTTGTCGCATACAATGAAACATATGTCATGCCATTTTCATTAACATGTGAACTCGCCATAAATGGACATTGCTTGGTTTAGGTCTTTGTGTGCGTGTGTATGTATGTGTTATTCATCAATAAAGCTGTGATTTACTGTCTGCATGCAAGGAGCGTGCACGTGCTTCCTTCAGAAGTGAAATTGACCAGAGCATGAGAAATGCTTGCACTGCAATCTGTCTCCTTTGTGTATCTAAGTACTGATCGATGTGTATCACAAAATTGTATTGCAGCACTTATACATAAACATCACTGATACACATTTTATTCATTAATATGCAGCAATTATATGAACTATACATATAAGTATATATTTGAATGCGTGTAGCGTCAATAACAACATTTAGTACGAGCAAGAAGTCGCCAGCGCAGCTAACAGAAGGACAACACCATACTTGAGGTCGCCAGGTCCACTCGGACCAGATAGTAGCACTTGTTCGGCAACGCGCACCCCGGACAGGTAAGCTCCGTGGGCGTATCCGTTGTAATGCAGGTCAGTGGCGTCACCGGCGAAGATAAGACTACCCACAGGAGTAGACATTTTGTCGAAGGTGGCCGATGTCGCTCCAACTTTAGGAGCTATAGTGGCGTGGAGACCGAACTGATTGTAGGACAGTATGTCCGGTATGAGTATGTCTACGATCTGAGACCTGAAGTTACCATACATGGACCTCAGCGCTGTGTAGATCTGTTGCTTGGTTGTGCTGCTATCCTGATTGGCTATCGTCGTGGCCAAGCTTCCCGTGGCGAAAGTCATAAGAAGGTGTGGCTTTGACGGGAAGTATTTTCCAACGGGATAAAACATAGGAAAGTTTCCGCGGTTCGTAGAAGCATGGCCGATTACATAGACAGACGTATCCCAGAATGTTTCGTTAAAACGGACGTATATCTGTAAGTATAGCCAATACGAGAACTGGTTGATCGCATCTACCTTCCACTGCGGCAGAGCTGGTGTGAAGGCCACTTTACCGGTCTGCAGCACACCTACGTTTAGGGAAAGTATCGCTTGCTTGGCACAATACCTTACCATCTGTCCGTTCTCATTGGCATTTGCGCATGCGCACTGAGTGCCATATTCGATGGACGCGACGGTGGTGTTGAGGTGCAGCGACTTCGTGTTCAGAAATGGCTCTCCGAGGTACTGCACAAGGTACTCCATCCCGCGCGCGTCGGTTGCTATGTAGCTAGATGCGCCGAAGTCAGCGTGTGAGGTGTCTTCTAAACCGGCTCGGAGGGACCCTTCCTCCGGCGTTATCCCGTACGCCCAGTCACAGTTGTACCAGTCCACATAGTAATCCGGAGGATTGCTTGGATACCATCCACTTTTATTAAGACCATCTCTAACGGATATATCAGCGGCATCCCCTCGAGCTTGCAGAATGCTGGTGGCATTTTTGTAAGCTGCATCATAGCGCTCGAACGCCAGATCCACATCAGATGTCACTGTCGCCCCGGAATCGTTGAATGCAATGCATGAGCTGTAATTGCTCAGAGTGGCGTTGAAATTAGTAGCTTGTTTCAGGGCCCAAATAGGATTGGTCTTTAACCGCGGCGAATTCGTGCCGTCAACACCGACGATGATTGACGACCCTAGTTCCACTTTCACTCCGGCGAAATCGGACGACCTAATCCTACCGCCGACTTTGGCTGTGGCCTCGAGAATGACGAAGTCCTTGATACCCTTGTCATAGAGTGTCCTCGCCGCTGCGATGCCCGATACCCCAGCGCCTATGATGAGGACTTTGGGGTCCGTGTCCTTGCAAATTGGCTGCGCGAGGACAGCGTATGTTCCTAAGAATAGTATAACAGTTACTGCGTATGTTTGCTGATGCATGTTCCACTGTCTAAATTTGAAAGTGTCGCTCCTTTATATATCTGTTAAACATGCATGCGTCATGTTCTAAATTTTTTATCATGAGTACCGTATAGACGCTATAGCGCTTTATATGTGCTGGCGGAGCCAGCGACTAGGAAGTGCTTCCTCAGAAGTGAATCAGATGTATGTTGTGATTCTTTCTAACTATTGCACTATAGAGTGTGAGAGAGCTCGAACGTCATGGTTACGGATGCACTGCTTATTAATAATGTATTTTTGTAATCCCCCCCCCCCCCCCCCCTTCCTCCCACTTCCTAATTCACGCTTGAGGTATGCATCATCGCATGACCGGTCCAATGTAATAAAATCCAGGTTCAAAGGTTGAGACATTGATGTAACAATAGTGGATAATGCAGTGTTGCCGCCAGTAATGAAGGCATTGCATGGTGCTGTCTTGTCACAGTTGGACAGTCAGGGAAAAGAACGGGTTGTAGTCTATGGGAGCCGACTGCTGGCCAAAGCGGAACGCAACTATTGTGCAACCAGAAAGGAGCTTCTTGCTGTCGTCACATTCATCCTCTACTTCCGTCCATACATTCTGGGGCACAAATTTCAATTACGAACTGACCATAGTTCCTTGCAATGGCTTTACCGCACTAAGGAACCGGATGGACAAGTTGCTCAATGGCTGGAAAAACTGCAGCAGTTTGATTTCGAAATCATCTCCAATCCTAATCATTGTGTTCGTACTTCAGTAGAAGTGCTGTCTTCTAACTTCTATTGAGCTTCAAGGAACATTTTTCAACGAGAAGTATGCGGCTCTCTTAATGCAACTAGATTTTACCGAAGTCTAAAACAGAAGATGAATTATTTCATTAAAGTTTGGATACATCAATGGGCATCATGCTGTCCTGTCAAGTTTACCATGTGTACAGCGTTTATCAGCTTGACTTCTCATGTCCATAGAGATAACTCTTGCTCAAGGCCTATTTTCATATAATTGTATGGAAGCGTAATGGCACCTATAAAGGTGCATTACGCGTCAGAATATTTCTCGCAATGCATGCATTGGCAGCAGTTGGCGTATTTCAGTAGACTGAGTAACAAATAAATTTACATTGATACACTGATCAGTTTAATTCTATACTGTTTCGCCACTTATTTGCATGTTCCTTTCTTTTCGTCGTATATCATCTTTTTGGCCGGCTTACATTTATCTTCATAAACAGGATATACTGTGGTAACTTTCCCCTGGTCACCAATGTTGAACAAAATACGATAGTTTCCTATAATACCAGGTGCTCCTTGGATGCATACGTAACCGGCTTTTTCTTTGGACAGCTTGCACATTAAATATAGATTTTTCAGAAGCGACACAGTTTCTCCTATACTCTTATTTTTATTGAAAAAAGCATTGTTTCGCTTCTTGTGGCCCTTTTTCCTTCTTTGTGCCAAGAACCTTAACATAGCAGTTTTCTTTACAGCATGACACATCTCCTACTTGAAACATATCCGCTGCATTGGGAGAGAACGATTTTTCATACTAGAGATCGTTTGATTTCTACTTACCTGGTATGTTAGTTTTATCCAAATAAACTATTGCAGTAACGTCTCGTTCAGCTAAGGAATGAAAACCCATAGCTTTTTTAATGTTACCATTTTATTGTATTTCTCCGCAAAATATGTGAGACTTTGGAATCATCCCGTCATGTTCTGGATTATTGACTAGATCTTCGGTGCAATAGTTTGATGCAAGCTGTAGTATAAGTGTGCACCTAATCATATTTTATAAGAATCCTTTCGACCCACTTACAGCTGACCCAATGGACATAAGCAATGCTAACGCGCAGACAATTTCTAGTTTCATTTCCGTTGCCAAGTTTCTGTGACCAGAGAGAAACATTCTCATGTACTTAGGTAATTACTACATTATAGTTACGATACTCAAAGGAGGATGAAATACATTTTACATACTTAATATATGAATCCATCATTTCTGTCATCAAAGGCACGTGTCAAATCGGATTCTTACCAAAGCTATAGGTTTTTCAACTGATGTGCTCGGCCCAACAACTCTAACAAAGTCAGTATCTTACTGTGTAATGGATTTATATAGCCAACAGGTTGCCGTGGTTACATAATTTCTACGGGCGGATAACATAGTTAACCGCTGCAACCCTACAACACAACTTACACGGGAACTTGTTCTTTAGAGTAAACATAGTCAGTCTCGACGTCACGTGCTCCGCTTGTATTATTATATTGTAGTGAAAATCATGTCTGTTTTAAACTACCACTGTGCAAAAAACCTAGTATACGCTAGCGTATATTTTTGCGTATATTTCGCGTATACCATCAATATACCAAGGGTAGTGTATATTTCGAATATCCACCTGGTATATTTCAAGAATCCCTAGGTGACAATTATTCATTGTGCGTATTCTCGAAATATCACGTATACGCACACCGCAATGAATTATGCAACGCATTCAAATCTAAATAACTTACATGTATAACTTTGATATGAATAATTTGAACCGCAGTATGCCTGCTATGTGAATTCGAACGTAGAGCATTATGGACGTTTACCACTTGAACTATAAGCGTCGGTACGTATGTAAGATATTAATGATGCATGGCATGGCTTAACAGGTGGGTAAGATAAGTGAGGAGGACAGGAATGGGGGTGTGTATGCCAGGGTTATGTGTTATCGCATGCGTCACTGTTGACCAGTGGGTACTTTAGGCAACACTAGCTAAGTTAACGAATGCGTAATTGTATGCTGTATACCAGTGGGTCAATGTGTCTACAGGATGGTAGGAAGCATGGGAGGCCATGTTTGACCGGGAGCAATCTTTGTAACCAGGTAGCCCAGCAGGGTGGTGAATTGGCCGCCCATGCAACCATATATTTGCAGCTCATCATTTATATCAGCCATTGTTTTAAAGTGTGTGAGGGAGCAGGAGAATGGTCAAGATTCCCAGTGAGAAGGACCTAGAGTTGCAGAGGTTAGCTGATATGGTTCCTGACAAATAGGCCAACAGTATGATCACCACTGAAATAGCAGTGAAATAGCAGTGACACCTTGTGGTCTTGGCACTTGCACTGTGTAAAAAGGGTTGTTATACTCGCCTGTATAACATTGTTATACAAGTAGTTATACAGCATTTGTTATACACATTGCATATAATTGTGTATAACTGTGTATAATGGTAGTATGTACTAATTAAAAAACCGCAGTGTAAAAAGGGTTGTTATACTCGCCTGTATATCCGCCTGTATATCATTGTTATACAAGTAACTGTTATACACATTGTGTATAACTGTATACATGTGATGCTAATTTTATACTGCATCATAGCGAGGGCGTAATTCGTTGTTAATTGAGCTATTGGCCATTAATAATGGGCCATTAAATTTAAATTTAAAAAGAAAGATGGCTATACGTGTTCCGAAGTGTCAAATAAAGAAATCGCGGAAGGAAAGCGTATATCTGGTTGGTCGGAGTTCTGGCTAAAATGTATGTATACACATACTAGCTTAGTTTATGAATTACGCACATTTGAATTTGATTCGTCTACCGGTACTTGTATACAGTTTCAGTGATGATATGTGTGAAGCCAAAAAGCCCCAAGTTGTGTAGACGTCGCGTTGGATGGAGTGACCACTGAAAGGTAAGCCAATGTAGTTTTGTAATATTTCTGGGTTGTACCATGTCTGAACCTGCGGCAGCAGGTTCAATATAGGATTGATTGAGGGTTGATGAATGTCATTAATAAAACTTAACTAGCGTCTGGAGGGACAACGGAGAAACGGATCGCTTATCTCTTTATCGCGGCGGAATGAGAGCACAATGATCTACAGTTCTACGTTTGTTCCGTGTCATAAAACGGTGTGGTTATAGAGAAACAAACAATTTCCTGTTTCTCATGCCCAGTCCTAAAATAATTCTCCATCGTCGTCTTCTTCTTCTTCT
This sequence comes from Eunapius fragilis, assembly GCA_963681505.1. Classification (NCBI taxonomy): domain Eukaryota; kingdom Metazoa; phylum Porifera; class Demospongiae; order Spongillida; family Spongillidae; genus Eunapius; species Eunapius fragilis. The sequence goes on along the minus strand of OY811975.1, from coordinate 2,301,932 downwards.
TCTTAGGAAGGTATAACTCGAGCTAGGAACGGTTTAGAAGGACGGGAATAGTACCAATCGCTTCGAAATTTACCGGCACGTTATCCTTACATGTCATATAGACACATATCAAGTTCTATTTAATAATGTATGTAATTGATATTTATTAATAATTTTAGTCAGTATAAATACTCTAACCTGCACTAAAAATATCTGGTGTTCCTATCGCAGTTTAGTTGTTCCAGAGATATATTATCTCTGGTTGTTGCTTTGGCTAGTGAAGTTGTTTTTCTAATAATGCCTTCGCGTAATCAAAAGAAGAGATCTAAGCAACGAGCGGAATACCTCCAAAAGCAAGACGAGAATAAAGCTAAAGCCCGAGCGCTCTACAAGGCCGATCCCGAAAAGAAGAAGGCCTCTGTACGCGACAGCTACAAGGCCGATCCCGAAAAGAAGATGGCCTCTGTACGCGACAGCTACAAGGCCGATCCCGAAAAGAAGGCCTCTGTACGCGACAGCTACAAGGCCGATCCCGAAAAGAAGAAGGCCTCTGTACGCGACAGCTACAAGGCCGATCCCGAAAAGAAGAAGGCCTCTGTACGCGACAGCTACAAGGCCGATCCCGAAAAGAAGAAGGCCTCTGTACGCGACAGCTACAAGGTCGATCCCGAAAAGAAGAAGGCCTCTGTACGCGACAGCTACAAGGTCGATCCCGAAAAGAAGAAGGCCTCTGTACGCGACAGCTACAACGCAGGTATTGAATCTAAGCGATCTGCTAAAAGGTGGCGATATGAAGAGGACCTCGAGGAGAACCGTGCTGCTAAAAGGCGGCTATATGAAGAGGACCTCGAGGAGAACCGTGCTGCTAAAAGGCGGCGATATGAAGAGGACCTCGAGGGAAACCGCGCTGCTAACAGGCAGAAATACGAGGACAATTCAGCTGCCATTAAAGCATCTAAAAGGAATCGGTATTGGAATGACCCCGCGTCCGATTGGCTAAATGTGCTTCCGAGAGGACGCGGTACCGCAGGGGTCACAGCATGCACTACCACTACCACCCAATGGTATGTTATGGCATGTTGTATTAACATTAAAAAGCTGTGCATGCAACATTTGTAGAGCATAGTCGGGCGGTGTTTGGTCGGGCTTGTCACCCTACTACCTGACCAAACGCGGTAGAAGGGCCCGCACAACTATGTACAGCACGGATCTGCACAAAACCATTCACTTCACATGTAAAGCATGCAACTGTGTGTACAGTAGTATAGTGTCTATTGTTTTAATCTGATGTATAAAAAGGCTTATTTGAAGGCTTCCTTATCTGTCTAGCCATGTACATGTGTTGCAACTATGAATGAAATTGCAGTTGCAAGGGCTGAGAACTATAGGTGTAATGAAAATAACTGCAACCTTATCCTTCTCCCATATAGCTACTCCTTGTATGAACCCAAATCTCATGCACTAATGGAGCTTCTAAGTGAAGTAAATGATGCTTTTTGTAAGTCTCATCCATTGCTAGCTCAAAAGGTTGTTACTAGATCTGCCCATGCAGCAGTAAGTAAGATTGGGGCAGAGGCATTGGTTTCTAAAGCACATGTATCAATTCATGATACATGCAAAAGTGTGGTCTTAAGCCAATCTCATGTACATTTCAAGTGCTTTGTCCATTGTACACACCACCAGCACTAGCAGCAGACTTTCTTGCCACCACATGCCACCAATAGTCTTGTACTTTGGCAAATCAACTTGTTATAGCTACCATAAGGTACTTCTACTCTCACATTTATGTAGTGAAAAATTCAGACATTCTGCCCACACTCATAACATGCAGACCCTGTCCACAGATATTACTCATCTGAAAACATATCCTTATCAATCTGCATGGTGCCATGTTATCCCAGATCTACATGCAGTCATGTAGTTCACTTCCTGAGTTCCCACACTATCCAGCTTTACTTCATGTAGGCTACACCTCCATGTTTAGATTGGAGCCTTTTCAAATTTGACCAATAACATTTTAGCACATGCCGTTAATATGATGGAATTGGACCAATAGAAATATAGCACAGTCTGTACACGTGTTAAGGCTTTGCAGGTATATAAAAGTCAGTCATGCACCCGCTGAATTATAGTGCACTTTGCAAAAAGAGGTAAGAATATACTCTATGTGGATTCACGGGTAAACTTGCTTGAAAAAAGAATAAGGTAAAAATTTTTAAAATCATACTCTCAGTCTCTGTCACGTACATGTAGATGTCAGCTGAAGACCTTACGGATTTTTTTAATCAAGAGGGGTCGGAGGAAGAAGAGGATGACATACATCGTCCGACTCCTCTCCCCTTCACCCCGCCACCTCCAGAAGCCCCGCCACTCCTACCACCACCAGCAGCACTGCCCCCACCACCACTACCAGCAGCGCTACCACCGCCGGCACCACCAGCGCTACCCCCGCCAGCACCACCAGCGCTGCCCCCGCCGGCACCACCAGCGCTGCCCCCGCCGGCACCACCAGCGCTGACCCCGCCGGCACCACCAGCGCTACCCCCGCCAGCACCACCAGCGCTGCCCCCGCCAGCACCACCAGCGCTGCCCCCGCCGGCACCACCAGCGCTGACCTCGCCGGCACCACCAGCGCTACCCCCCCCGGCACCACCAGCGCTGCCCCCGCCGGTGTTCCTGGCGGAACAACAAGCAGGGATAATCCCGCCACCACCACCACCAGCTGCGCTCCCGCAGGTACCACAGCCGACTGTGCTCCCTCCCTGGCCTGCATGGCCACTGCCACCCTGGCAGAATGCAGCATGGCGGGGAGGCCGGGGAGGAGGACGTCCCCGCAGGAGACGAGGGCGCGGGCGAGGACAATTAACAATAAACACTACTACTTCATATAATTATAATTATTATTATTTAAGTTATTTGTTATTGCATTAAGAGATAAAGGGGATCGTCCAAATTATATATGCTCTTCCTACATTTCATTGACGGTGAAAAAAAACCTATGAAACAAGTAAATAAAAACATTCTCTAACGAGAGAGTTGTTGGTATATAGGATTGACCAATGGTGGTGTAAAAAGCACGGAAACAAGAGTGACAGAAATTTTACTGGAAAATTGAAATAGGCCTATATTTAGCACACAATATAACACACATGCCTGAGTAATGGGCTAAATATAGGCCTATTTCAATTTTCCAGTAAAATTTCTGTCACTCTTGTTTTCGTGCTTTTTACACCACCATTGGTCAATCCTATATACCAACAACTCTCTCGTTAGAGAATGTTTTTATTTACTTGTATATAAATAATTTATGGTTGTCATACATACTATTATAATCAATTTTTAAAAGTCACCTTTTGAAATGGGCTGATTGTAACTGTGGCAACCAGCTCAGTATACACGCCCAGGGTCAGGCTACATGCTGCATATGTGTGTGATTGTGTGTGTGTTGTGTGTGTGTGTGTGTATACATGTGTATGTAATAGTAACATGTATGATATGTGTGTGCATTTGGTACATGTGTGTGCGTGTGTGTTTGTTGTGTGCATGTATGCGCATACATGTGTATGTGAGCATGTATATGTGTACACGTTCAACGTGTGTATATTCACTGATTCAATGTTCCTGTTACATTGGTCATGATGTAATCTGTGCATCAAGCATGCAGGATCGGTGCTCTGGGTACATTGCATGTATATGTGTGTTCTGAGTTATTGGTGAGACAAGCGTATGCCGTTTGACAGTCTGATGCACATGAACAATGGCCTCCTTGATAATAATGTGCTCACCTCATGCTGTCATGTGCTCACCTCATGCTGTCATCATGTGCTCACCTCATGCTGTCATGTGCTCACCTCATGCTGTCGTCATGTGCTCACCTCATGCTGTCATGTGCTCACCTCATGCTGACATCATGTGCTCACCTCATGCTGTCATCATGTGCTAACCTCATGCTGTCATGTGCTCACCTCATACTGTCATTATGTGCTAACCTCATGCTGTCATGTGCTCACCTCATACTGTCATTATGTGCTAACCTCATGCTGTCATCATGTGCTCACCTCATACTGTCATCATGTGCTAACCTCATGCTGTCATGTGCTCACCTCATACTGTCATCATGTGCTCACCTCATGCTGTCATGATCTCACCGCATACTGTCATCATGTGCTAACCTCATGCTGTCATGTGCTCACCTCGTACTGTCATCATGTGCTCACCTCATGCTGTCATCATGTGCTATCCTTATGCTGTCATCATGCGCTAACCTCATGCTGCCATCATGTGCTCACCTCATGCTGACATGTGCTACCCTCATGTTGTCATCATGTGCTAACCTCATGCTGTCATGTGCTCACCTCATACTGTCATCATGTGCTAACCTCATGCTGTCATCATGTGCTAACCTCATGCTGTCATCATGTGCTAACCTCATGCTGTCATCATGTGCTCACCTCATGCTGTCATGTGCTCACCTCATGCTGTCATCATGTGCTAACCTCATGCTGTCATCATGTGCTCACCTCATGTTGTTATCATGTGCTCACCTCATGCTGACATGTGCTACCCTCATGTTGTCATCATGTGCTAACCTCATGCTGTCATGTGCTCACCTCATACTGTCATCATGTGCTAACCTCATGCTGTCATCATGTGCTAACCTCATGTTGTCATCATGTGCTCACCTCATGCTGTCATGTGCTCACCTCATGCTGTCGTCATGTGCTCACCTCATGTTATTATCATGTGCTAACCTCATGCTGTCATGTGCTCACCTCATACTGTCATGTGCTCACCTCATACTGTCATGTGTTCACCTCATACTGTCATCAGGTGCCTGATGAAGATGGTTTGGTATTTAATGCTAGCATTCCTACTTACCCTAATCACCTAATAATGTCTACTAAACCACATCACATGATCTTAACACTCACCTTGCATGCACACACATGCGCACACACATACACACATATACACATACACACACATACACATACTTGAAGAAGTTGCCAAGGGGTAATACACTCACACAGTTGGTGGGATGGCTGCTTTGCCACACCCCATGATGAGGCTACCATGATGCATGTAGCCACAGTCTTGATAACTGGGGCACTCCTGCCAAAGGGGAGGGTTGGTGGACTAACTGTGGGCTGTTAGCACTGAAGTTTGATTGCTTTGGTGTCACTCTGAAGTTTTTATAGTTCACTGTGTGATGTTTAGTCAGTGCCAAATAGACCCAGGCAGCAATATGTTTTGGTGCCTAGCTGTGTAGGGCTTTCATTGTTCTGTGAACATTCTTACATGTAGTGGTTGTATTGAAGGACCTTTTGGGAGGATATTGGCATGTGTGCAGCTACATACATAGGGTACGCATGTGTGTGTATCTGTGTCTGCATGTCACTAGGAGAAGAAAGCACAATTCTGTCAAGATGTGTGTATGCATGTGTCTGCATTTTATACCAGTATGTGCATGTGCATCCACATATGTTTACAATTGTCTGTACGTGCTTATATCTGTGTGAGTAGGTGAAGATGCTTAGAATGTGGTTTGAAAGAGGCGAATGTGATTTTGGAGCATTCAGAATGAAAATGTTTAGCTAGAGGCTTGGCGCTTGGAGGTGGCACCAGTATTACTGCCATTTAGTAGCTGAGTGCACTAAGAATCTATCCTTCTCAATAGTCTTCATCCAAATTGTATGTATGGTATGTTTGCATGGTGTGATATCTTTAAATGATATATTTTCACCCTGATAGGATCAAGCCTTACATCAATTGAATGAAACTGAAAGATCTGATGTGAACTTACATTTGTTGTATTGTTACATCTTTACATGTACATGTTGTGTACTATTCTATCTCCACTTGTGAGACTAGCTGGGTGTAACCGAACGTTTCCCTACATGTACATGTCATGTTAATGTACATACATAGAAGTCTTACAAAGGGGTGTGGCCATATATTACTATATAGCAATGACGCAGTACACTTCTTCCATGCATCATGCTTCTAATAGGGTCATGTGATCAAATGGAATCAGGATAGCGGCCAGACCTGGTGTGCATCAGATTGAATCTTTTTTATGAAATTAGGGTATCCTGATTCTATTTTATGCACATTGGTCTGGTCGCTACCATGTTTCTATTTGATGCTCACTAGGATCTGGTTGATACCACAATCCTATCAGCTGCACACCAGAGAATGGCCAATAGCTTTATTTGATGCACACCAGGTCTGGCCGCTGATATGATTCTGTCTGATGCACACTGCTACCATGACCCTCACATTAGGAATTGCCACGTACTAGCATATCAAGTAATGCGAGCAGCAGTCCCTGGTGTGCATCATATAGAATCATGTTAGCAGCCAGACCTGGTGTGTATCAAATGGAATCATATTAACTCGTCTGCATCAAGTAAAGACACGCTAGTGGCCAGTCGCTGTTGTACATCTGGTAGGTTTGTGATATCGATCAGACCCTGGTGTGCATCAAATAGAATCATGTTAGCAAACTGACCCAGTTTGCATCAAATTGAATCATTAAATTCTAGTAGTGGCCAATCCCTGGTGTGCATCTAATAGAATCTTGGTAGCGACCAGACCTGGTGGGCTTCAAATAGAATCAGGATAGCGGCCAGACTTGGGTTTGCTTATTTGCATCAAATAAAGTGGCAGTCCCTGGTGTGCATCTAATAGAGTCATGTTCGTAGGTGTGCATCAAATAGAATCATGTTAGTGGCCAGACCAGGTATTGTAATACAGTCTTGTGTACATCAAATAAGTCATTTCTAAGTTGCTTTTGAAACCCCACTCTGAGCAGAACAAATACAGTGTGTACGAGGCTTCTTGTCAAATGAATGTAACGCGCATGCGTAGACTCTTCAAAGCCGCATGCATATATGGCGTCATCGTCGGGAAATCTACTGCAACTATAACCGTACGTTCCTATCATCCAGAAGAAATATCTTAGGTGGGTCTTCAAGTAAATTGAGGGACTAGTGGCTAATTCCCAAGTCTCTCCTCTAACAGGTCCCCGAGAAACGATGAAGTCATGTCGTCACAGCAGAACCTACATGTACATGTATATCGATACTAGTACGATGATGACGAAGAAGACCGCGCCAAACCCTAGGTCCTAGGCAGCATGGCGATGCTGTTTGCACGGTCCGTTACACTACTGCAGGAGGTTGCGAAACTACAGATCCAAAACTGTCTCAAAGCGATGCTGTAAGACCAACTCGAGGGAAAAGGACATCACTTTCTGTACAGGTACAGTAACATTATATCGGCTTTTTTTTTCCTACTGAGGAGAATCCAGCTGGAAGTCTCGAAGCGTAAGCAGTGATCATCACCTTTTTTTTCTCGATCAAATTTAGAGACGTCATAAAGACTAGCAAAGGCAGAGCGGGTAAGAGATTGCGTTTTCATTCACACTTGCTGTTTATCAGTGTCTGTTGTCAGAATTGACAAATTATACGAAGAGCGGAGATAGAGAAGTAGCGGATTGCTTTGGAGTATAAGGTAATGGCTTCGTTTGTTTTAACCCTGTATATTCCCTGCAGCTAGACAAGGAAACTTCAGATTCAGCTGAGCTTGTCAAGCAATCCCGCCGTCAGTGTAGGCCTCTGTTTGCATTTGTATCGTATGGATGCTCTATTTTGCTGTAGCTATATGGACTATGGTGACAGTACAGGGAAGCAGTTTGAAGCCTACGCTCAACTACTGCCGCGCGTTTCGTTAGAAGAGGTTGCAATGGATTTCTGAGCAACTCGTGGCAACGGCGGGTTGGAGGGCCACTACTGGAGTATCTCCTTCCTGGATGGCTGGAGAGCTTGAACGTTGTCTATTGATTGTATTGCTTTATTTAATATTGATAATAATTTTAATACTAATCAAGCCAGTATACAACGAACATAATCGGGTGGCGTACCCAATACAGTATACGGTCAACGTAGGTACAGTGTAGTATCCGGAGACATTAATTAGAGAATCCTCCATAAGCGCACGTGATACATTTGAGGATACTCGAAATATACGCAGTGCGAAATTGGTTCTATACGCAAAATATACCAGTGGGATATTTCGCGTATACGCACGCGTATATTCGTGCGTATACTCGAAATATACGCAAAATATACAATAGCGTATATCCTATTTTTTGCACAGTGTACATTGCATGTACTAGACACGCATAGTCATGCACAGATAACTTTGTAAATACAAAATGAATGCTGGACCATCTCTGCGGCCGCGTGACATTAGCCGCGCAGTTCCGCACATTTTATACATCTCCGTTCATACACAGCAAAAACGGATTGGTGCATGTCACTAGCAAAATCGAGTGCCCTATTCACGATTTCTAGTGACATGCACCAATCCGTTTTTGCTGTGAATCAGTGTGTGATTATACATGTGTGAACATTACAGTGTGTACAAGGTGTGGGCTGCATGAACAATACTAGTGCATGTGTGTATGAGTGCGTACTTAGTTTGTGTGTAGACTGAAGTTGCTCGAGTGATTGATTGTGAGTGTGGACTGAATAATGACTGTCTGGACCGAACAGTGAACAGTGTGCATGTGGACCGAATTGTGTGTGACTATGTGTGTGTGTGTGTGTGTGTGTGTGTGTGTGTATGTGAGTGTGTGTATATGCATGAATGTCATTATATGTGTGAATGTGTGTGCCACTGTTTGTGTGCATGTGTGTGTGCATGTGTGTGTGTGTGTGTGTGTGTGTGTGTGTGTGTGCGTGCGTGCGTGCGTGGCTTTAACAATGGTGAGAGTGAGTAAATCTGCACCACTTAGAGCCGGAACAAGTACACCTATTTGTTTACCACATCACACACAGAGGGCACCCATGGAACCGTATGGGGGTCCCCCCGAACCACTTATGGCACTGCAAGTGGTCCGGGGATACCACAAACGGGGTTTTAGGTAGTGCCGTAAGTGGTCCGATAAAAAGGGGGACCAGTGAGAGCCTTCACTTTGTGCGAGCCATCATTTATTGTATGAAAGAGCCGGAATACATGGTGTTGAAATGGAATGCGGTCTTTTCTTCTGTTTACACGTATATGGGCGGGGAAATACATGCATGGGCGCGGGAAAATTAATTCATTTCAGTCGGCCGAAAATAAATGGACCTTACTCCCAGCAAGAGCAAGGAGGACAGGCAACATTCAAATGAGTCTATTTATCGGTGTATAACGTTCATAGAAGCGTATAGGGATGTCTTTCCCAAAAAACGTAATAGCTTTCCAATGTATATGTACACGCATGAATAGCATACCAGCTGATTTGGTAGAAAGTAAACAAGTGTCTTCATGGGTAAACAAATTAAGGTAACTCCTGGAATTGCATGACTAATCGGATCGCGGTACAATACTGATACATTTGTAACGCGGCCGATCCCATGCAACCGTCCGCCCTCTCTCATATACTATAAATCTTGATGTCAAATATCTCTCTCGCACTCATAATGCAATACATGTCCTGGCACCATACATACTTCCTATCTACTAGGAAATTACAGGCCCTTGTTTCCTTGCTTTTTGCCTACAAATCCTGTATTATCCCACCAACTTACTTCATAGAGAATGTTTTCAGTTACTTGTAAAAAATGTTGTACCAGAATAAAATCAACGGGGAATGGAGAATTGATTCTATACACATTCCCCCCCCCCCCCCCCCCCCCCACCCCTGTGAGCTTACCTTGAAGGGCTGTTGTGTGCATGGCTATTTGTAAGAGTATACAGAAATGCTTGAATTCAGAAACCTATAGCTGGGAAGCAGTATGAATGAGTGGAAAAACCATTCAGTAATTTATACCACCCGCCATAAAGATCAATTGGATCTCGACATTCATTTTTCCAATCAGAAAGAGAACATGCAAAATGACGTAATCACAAATACATACATATCCCATAACCATAGAATTTCTAGTACGACAAAGCCTTTCAAACTGCCCGACGAAGCGGAAATAAGTTGCGTCCCGCGATACATCACATCCTCTGCAGGCAGACACTCATTTCCCAGTTTCACGTTTTGAGCGACGTCCGCACGACGCTTCATCGATCTTCTTGCCAAGAGTTCTCTGCAGGTGCGCCCTCTTAGCGGGATTAAGCGCCTTCTTCGGCTTTGATCCAGCGGCGCTGCTGCTGCACGCATCCTGTCGCGCTTGCCTCTTGGCGGCTGCTTCACATCCGTGCACCTCCGGGATACCGTGCGCCATGCAAAAGCGCCCCTTGCAGAAGGAACAACGCTGGGAAACGAGGTTCACAGACTTCGGGCAGTTCGCGAACTTGCACCTGGTGTCGGTTAGGGCGAGTTCGGCTAGCATGGCGTCCAGGTCGTCCCCGTCGTCCGTTGGCACGACGGCCGCCCCGCTCCTTGGGCCGCTCTCCTTTTTCTTAGACTTCACCGCCGCAGGTTTTTGACGTGCACTACCCTTGTCGCTGGTGCCTGGCGGGTCCGCCACGGCTTTGGAGCAGCCGGAGTGGAGCCGCGAGCACGCAGCTTGGTGAGTGACAAAGTTGGCCGGCAACACACGCTTCTGACATATTTCGCAAAGCTTCGAATTTTCGGCTGCGTTTGTTGCATCACCTATATATAAGAAGAGAAGAGTACAGGAACGAAGAAGCTAGCATATAATGACCACCTCATACATGTACTTGGGGTTGTAGACATATGCATTTCTAGATTTAAATATGCTGTACTTAGCTTGTTACTCAGAGGAAAAAATATTAAACATGTAAAGTCTGTCTAACTTGACATATACGTGTAGTTTGTATGTGATAAGCAAAAACTAATGCTAAGTTAAATTTGATATGCAAATCAGTGAAATGTTAACTGTGCATATTGAAATACACAGGTACATGTAGCTTTGACAAGGAATTCTTATGTGGAAGATTTATTTAAGAAATTAATATTAAAATTAATGCATTTTGACTGAATGCCACAAATTAAGATGTGATTGTGTGGGTAGCAGCAACACATAACCTCTCACCTTCATCAGATCCAGAAGAACCACCAGAGTCACCCTCCTCCTCGTGTAGCTCAGACAGTGAGACCATGGCAGGCAGCGTGGGCACAACGCCCAACTCATCTAGCCCTGCAACTTCACCATCACTGACCACCACCCCCTGCCCCTTGACGCCAACAGTCACTGCATCCTTGGAAGTCCGCGGGTCACTTGGCACCTTCCCTTCCACGGTGGCCCCCGCCTTGTTGACCTCAGCACAAACAGGCTTGCCCACCCGGATGTAGCGTGCGGTGCCCAGACCCGTGCTGACGTGAGAAAGCCCCAACTCCTCGCAGAGCTAAAAAAAAAAGCAGAAGGGGGTCATGTGACGCAACAAGATTCAGTCACGTGACGGGTGCACATGATCACCACAGTGCCCTGACCTCATGCACCATCTTCCTCTCTCCGGATGTGAGCGTGGTCGGTAAAGACATCTCAACCTGGTCACCACGGGAGATAAACTCCTCAAGCTGTCCTCTAATGGCAGCAGTTCCCTCATCCTCCTCTGGGGTTACATCTGCTTGCTCCGTGACACCACTGTGTAAAGGTTGTGAGCATGTTCAGGTGGCTGATTTAGGACTTCAAAGATAAGGGACTTAGGGGTTAAATCAGCACTATTGGTATGCACCAAAATGTGCATATAGGTCATGTTCATATAGTACTCATGAGAAGCAGTCGTCAAATAATCAGATGATACATATTTCACCAGATGTATGTAGGGTGCAACAAGGAAAATGCACATTCATGTATACATGTACATTCCCATTTACGTTTCAATTGGTGCATTTTTTTATTTAGCTAGAAAAAATTGATGTCTTAGATGGGGACCAGATTTTGGTGGGTAGGACGAGGAGGAAGGGGGTTGGTAGGCATACATAGGTTAGACAATAGCAACGCGTACGTAGCAGCCAATACATTATCGCGCAACACAGAGAGAGATTTTAAGTGCCAGGGGAGGGATTCTAAGTGCCTGGGGCACTTACACACTTGTGCACTGGATGATACGCTATATCACGTGGGGTGTTGTTAATTGCTTTCGTTAATAGTATGTAGAATCTCCCCCACTGGCACTTAGAGTCCCTCTCTAGGTTTCTACCGCGTTTAGATACCTGCAATTGACCAATCAGATTGCGCGAATCACTTCCGCTATTGTCTAAATGTACATATGGACATAAGGTACCATACATGTACTGTACATACACCTTATCCAGCCTCATCAGAACAGAGCTACGCGATAAACAGGATACCTTAGTTGAACTGAGGACACTGCTGGTGGCTTTTTTGTGTGCTTCTTTTCTCCACTTGCAGGTCTCTTGTTCCCCCCACCAGTAGTAGGGGGAGGAGGTCTGCTGGCCTTCTCACTCCTGACTGCCGCACGTTCCAATGTCTTCTTCACCTTTGGTTTATAGTGATGCCCTTCCTCAAATGATGAATCTGGGGTTCATAAACAGGGGAAAAGGGGGGCAGGGGCTGAAGACATTTAAATCCAGGTCACCGAATGTTTAAAAACTAATATTGACCCCCAAATTCCAGATCACCATGAAGGCTTGCACATACATGTATATCAGTGTACATACATGCATGTATTGTATTCTTGGCTGTTAGCTATGAGGGTGGTTGATGGATATGTAATAAATAAAGTTAATCCCTTGTGCATTCACCCATGAGCAATATAATGCTGTAATTGGCCAAACTTAATATCTATATACATGTACAGTGTACATGTACATGTATTATCACTGAATCATCATAGAGGGTTCATTAAAAAGTTTATCAGCACATATACATGTGCATGTAGGTGTACTTACATGTATGCTCCTCCACTCAACAACAAAGGCACTGCACATGGGCAGTGTGACCTTCTCCCTTTCCCACACCCCCTTCCCCACACCCCCTTCATCTCAACACTCCCTCCCTCTCGTGCAAATGGGATTACATGTATATCTATTTTGTGCATTAGGTCAAAACCCAGGGACCAAACAGGTGAGCACTGCAGGGCCAGCTCCTCACCATGAAGGTACTCATTTGCACTGAGCACGTTGCCGTGGTTATGACAGTAGTCTATCAGTCCCTTGATGAATGGCTCCTTCGATATAGTCTCACTATCCCCTACCAGAGCCAAGTGTCTCTTAGCCCTGGTCATCGCTACGTTGGTCCTCCTCTGCTCCCTGAGAAAACCAAATTCACCTGCAGAGATAGAAGGCAACGTTTTTTATGTGTACATTCAATCGTGCAATACACCCAACATGCAATATACATGTACATGTACCTAAACAATTTCTTTTTCAAGTTTTTTCATGCTCTAAGACATACATTGTACCTACACGTGTACTATCTAAATATTCTCTCTTACGCATACAGGAAAGTAGTCCGTCCTCCATGGAGTTACGATGGCTTAAATGTTTAATTATGCATACATTTCACCACAGTGGTCAAATTTGACGCTCCTTCCTAGAAAATTTAGGTCCCTTATGCAGCCCCCATACACATGTACATGTACATACATTTACATGCACATGTACATGTATTTATTTCTTAAATGCGATTGTGAAATATGATTTGAATTATGTTATACATACCCATGTATGCACATGTGCAACCACATAATTTGGGCCTTCTCCCCCCCCCCCCACCCCACCCCCCCCCTCTAATCCCCCTTTAGTCTCAAATATGCAACAATTTACAAACTTGAAAAGGTTGTCAGTAACAAGTTAAGTACATGTATAGAAACCAAGCAAGTTATTTTGTATGGTTAAAAGTTTGAAAATGTGACCCACAATGGCCATGAGGTAAGTACTCGATACTCAACAAAATGGCCGCTCCACGATGCGTGCATACATGTATACATGCAGCAAACTCCATTGCCTCCATCCATCCCCTGTCCCTCCCCCCCCCCTTCCTCCTACCCATCTTTCCATGCTCCCCCTACCCAACCCAAAACATCTTACTCACCCTTTGGATTGGACCTCGTGAAGGAGATAATGACAGCTTCCTTCTCCCTGCCTTGAAACCCATCCACAGTGTGCACTTCAGGGTGGCCATCTTTAAGTGACTCCACCCTCTGACGAATCAAATCCACCTGTGAAATTTTGCATTGGAGTGAGATGACCTTATTAGAACGGTTCAACCTATCTAACACACACACACACACTGCACACACACACAGACACACACACACACACACACACACACACACACATACATGTACACACACACACACACAGGGTGTGGCATTACCTGAAGATTGTAGGGTGCAATGATAGCAATGTCCTTGGCGCTAAGTCCGGCCGACATCAACGACTTGACATGGTGCAACACCAAGTCAGCCTCACCTGCAGGAAGAATGGAGTGTAGTGTAGGCTCCAACAACTGCACCACACAGTAGGCACAATCTGCTAGGTCAGCCACTCCATTACGCTATTGTAATGCATCCTAGAGCACTCCATCTTCACTAGCACGATGATAGTAGGCTTTACGCATCCCTAGTCCTAAGCAGTACTAACATTCTGTACATACATGTACGTGTGGTACTGTACATGTATGTGTAGGGTAAGAAAGCTGCTCTACATGCTTTGTGACAGGGTACTCTAGGACAGACTGTTGAGCCATTCCATCTCACAGTCCTTCGCAACGTGAACTTCCTTACTCTCCTGCCACATGTAACAGCAACGTTTTGGGGTCTAGAGACCTCCTCCCCGCTCCCCCATTCCAACACCAGTGCCGTCTTCTCAGGGTTAACCACACCTAACATGGTGAACACACCTTATATGGTGTGGGGGAATGCCAAAAATGGTCCAGCAACATTAATTGCCTTATGTGGTGTACCACACTTTATATGGTGTGTGCTGAACATGGACTGCCATCTTCGTTCACCTTCATTCCCTTTGGATTCCTCGTCTGTGGTTTCAAGTTCTACCAGGTCGCAACCGGCTGTATCAATGAACATGAGCACCTGGGAGGTCTCCGCTGTTTCCTTGACCCCCGGGAGATCCCTTGTAGAAGTGAGAGGGAGGAGAGGTACATGTTATACACCATTGCAGACATGCATCACACACACACACAATACACATGTACACACACATTCACACACGTACACACACACATGCACACATACACCTGTACAGTACCGGCCATAATAAAAGTCACGTTCCGTTTTAGTGCTACGATCGTAGCACTAAGATATGGCTTCTGGTTTCGTTTTGTTTTGGCATCGTACTGTAGCTATTCTTCAAATATGATTAACACAAACGTTGTTAATCACTAGCGTTTAGATGCGTTTTTGGAATGTTAACAAACCGTTCGCATCGCTTGATTGGTTGTAGAACACCGCTTGGATCGACGTTCTACAACAGCGCTCGCGATCGGTTCAATTAAGTGTGGCTAAAGTTAAAAGCGGTCTCATCTGTTGTATGACGTCATCCACTTATCCCTTCAAAGGGAGGGACGATTTTGGGAACTCAAAGAGGAGACGTATAGAAGAAGTACATGTAGCGGTCGAAGCGAGCGATTTTTACTGTAGGGGCGGAGGCATAATTACATAAACGTATTTAGTAAAACGGATCTTCCGAACGAACTGGCTTGTTCAGTTTTATACGCTACGTTAGAATTCCTTTGCTCAATCCTTTCAGCGATCTACGCAGCGTCATCGTTTTGTTACCGCATGCGTTGCTATAAAATCGGTGTAAACGGAGTTGTGCACTTCGCGGAACTAGTTAACACGTACATAAGATCATCGTTTTATCTTCGTGTTCTAAAAAGACTGCACAGTGCTACGATCGTAGAACTAAAACGGAACCGAACGTGACTTTTATTATGACCGGTACTGTATGTTCACACACATACACACATGTACACACACATACACACACATACATACACATGTACACACACATACACACGTGCACACACATACACATGTACACACACATTCACACACATACTGTACACACACATGTACACACATACACCTGTACATGTATGTTCACACACATACACACACGTACACACATACACACAAGTACACACACACACATACACACAAGTACACACACACATACACATGTACACACACATACACACGTGCACACACATACACATGTACACACACATTCACACACATACACACACATGTACACACATACACCTGTATGTTCACACACATACACACACGTACACAAACATACACACACAAGTACACACACATACACATGTACACACACTTACACACATGCACACACATACAAATACATTCACACACGTACACACACATGTACACACATACACATGTTCACACACATACACACACGTACACACACACGTACACACACATACATACATGTACACACATGTACAAACACGTACACACACTTACTTGAGTAGGTGAGATGCGACAGAGCTATGCGCTCTCAGTTTACCCTCATACAAATACTGCGATGGCCAGGCCATTATCTTCTCATGCATCCTGAAATGCCAAACATAGACATCACTCCACACACACACACACACATACATGTACATTCTGATTGAAAATGATATGTTGTAGCTAACAGAGTGACCCCTACTCTGATGGATGTATGGTGCTAAGTGACCCCTACTCTGATGGATGCATGGTGCTAACTGAGTGACCCCTGGATGTATGGTGCTAACTGAGTGACCCCTACTCTGATGGATGTATGGTGCTAAGTGACCCCTACTCTGATGGATGCATGGTGCTAACTGAGTGACCCCTGGATGTATGGTGCTAACTGAGTGACCCCTACTCTGATGGATGTATGGTGCTAAGTGACCCCTACTCTGATGGAGATCTGTATGGGTTACCATGGTACACACCTGTACTGTACATTCAACATGGCTGTGACCTGCTTGCCATAGAGTTCAACCAATCGTTCCATAAGGGTCACCTCAAGTCCTCCACTGGCTGCTCTGGGAGGAGGGGAGGGGATGGGAGGGAAAGGAGGAGGGTGGGAACGGAAGGGATGAGAGGGGAAAGAAGGGAGGGAGGAAAAGTGGAGGGGAGGGAGGAGAACGAGAGGGGAGGGGAGGGGAGATGAGAAGGGGAAGAAGAGAAGGGGAAGGGAGGGAGGAGGGAGGAGGGATAGGAGAGATAAGTGTGTAAATGTAAACGTTACATTAAAGGCTACAAATAGAACTGTGGGTACGTGGTACGTGTGGACATGATCGTCCATCCTCACACAAGCACCAGGTCTCATCTCCCACACATGCATGTGATAAAGACACATGACTGGTTACATGCTCACTCCTTGGAAAGTATGGTGGGAGGCAGCTGCAGGTGGTCTCCAGCCAGCACACACTTGGGCCCCCACAGGAGGGGGATCCAGCAGCTGGCTTCGGTGGCCTGGGGACCAGACGGGAGTACAACGAACAGAACAGATATAGAATTGCAGTTAGCCCACCAGGGACTGATACTGGGGGGCAGGTGGGGGTGGTGTGATACTAGTGATATTCAAAACCTAATTGCAAGTGCTAATGAAATTACAATGGAGAGAGGACCACACAAAAGACCCCTCCCCCCCTCCCTCCTCCACCTTGGATCCATCTCTGTCCATCTGGAGGATATTGTGCTTTACATTAAAATTAATAATCATATACCACATGCACAATTCACCATCATTGAAAAAGAACGTTTGCACTCAAATACATGTACATACATAAGTACGTACTTACATATGTACATACACACACACATATACATACACACACATATACACACACATACATACATACATACATACATACATACATACACACACACGCATGCATACATACATACATACATACATACACACACACACACACACACACACACATACATACATACATACATACACACACACGCATGCATATATACATACATACATACATACATACACACACACACACACACACACACACAGACATACATACATACATACACGCACGCATGCATCCATACATACATACACACACACACACACACACACACACACACACAGACATACATACATACATACATACATACATACATACATACATACATACATACATACATACATACATACATACATACATACATACATACATACATACATACATACATACATACATACATACATACATACATACATACATACATACATACATACATACATACATACATACATACATACATACATACATACATACATACATACATACATACATACATACATACATACATACATACATACATACATACATACATACATACATACATACATACATACATACATACATACATACATACATACATACATACATACATACATACATACATACATACATACATACATACATACATACATACATACATACATACATACATACATACATACATACATACATACATACATACATACATACATACATACATACATACATACATACATACATACATACATACATACATACATACATACATACATACATACATACATACATACATACATACATACATACACATTGATACCTGGGCACACTCATCAATCACAACACAATGAAAATGGTTGTCCTCAACATACCTAGAGAGGCGAAGCCAATGGTTGACATTAATATGAGCATATTTTAACAACCACTTGCAGTACACACTTAACAATATCCCATTGTAAGCACTGCAATGCATTGTCTGTAAGCAAAACACGCACAAATGCACATCTACATGTACACACAAACATGCACACCTGTACACACCCACACATGCACGGATACACACCCATACATCCACACATGCACACCCACATACCACAGCCACCCACACACAGTGCAAATTCAGCTGCTCACTTCAATGGTCCATCCATGGAGGCTCCGGTGTTTGTTGCCAGGACAACACTAGCTGAGGAAAGTAGCTCCCTGATGGCTTTCTGTAGACCACAATTTGAGAGCACACGTATTACAATCCAAACTAACAAAACTAAATGTGGTTTACTTCAGCAGGTTATCTCCTTCCCTCTGCTTCCCTCTGTTAGTATGTGCTTACCCATTATCTCCCTCCTTCGCTCTCTTACACACCCCTTCCCTCTGCTATTAGCCTCCTTCCCTCTGTTATCCCCCTCTTTCCCTATGTTAGTACATGTACCTCCTCCCTCTCATGCAGTTCCTTCCTGAGACCCCTGGCCTCTCCCCTCCACTTCCTCTTCTCACCAGCAGACTTTGCCTTCGACGAATTGAACTGAAACAACAACAAAGGGCCAGTGTGTGGGTGTTGTGTGGGTGTGTGTACATGCACGTGTGGGGATACATGTACATGTACACGAGTGGATACATGTGTGTGTGTGTGCATGTGTGTGTACATGCAGATGGGTGTTCATGTGTGTGCGTGCACATGCGTGTGCACGCATGTACATGAGTGGATACATGTGTGTATGCATGTGAGTGCACATGCGTGTGTTCATGTAAATGTGTGTGTTCATTCATGTGTGTGTGTGTGTGCACATGTGTGTGAGAGTGAGCAAGGAGGTAGGGGGAACAAAGTGGTAGGTGGTCATGACAGTACCAATTACATGTAAGTGAACAAAACTATCCCATCACCAAACCCCTTACCATTACCTCCCCCCCCCCACACCCCTTACCATAACCCCCCCCACACACCCCTTACCATTACCCCACCCCTTATATTACCACACCCCCTTATATTACCACACCCCCTTATATTACCACACCCCCTTATATTACCACACCCCTTTACCATTGCTTTCTCCAGGTCCGTTCTGACATCGTCAATGATTTTGTTAGAGTCTGATTCCGATAACAGAGCGTCAAGGGAGAACCTCTGAACGGACTCCACCAGGCGGGCAGGGTGCCCTAGTCGTACCACCTTGAGAGAATGGTGAACACTCTCTGTCTGTAAATGCACATGCATACACACACGTGCACACAAACACATACACATTTGCCTACAAGTACAGGCAATATGCAAATTTAAGCCATGTGCATGGTACAGGTATGTGTATGTGTGTGTGTGTGTGTGTGTGTGTGTGTGTGCGTGTGTGTGTGTTTATTGTACTCCACCCACCTTGGTGCGTGTACCTGCCAGCCTCTCAACAAGGTTGTCGACGGCAATGTTTGATGGCGCACAAGCCAGAACCTGAGCACACACACACACACACACACACACACACACACACACACACATACACACACACACAATCCCAACCTCTCTCTTCGAATATCTCTATGCATTTATTTATTCATTCATGCACACTGCATCGGAACCTACAGTACAAGAGAGGGGGTTCCCATGTAGGAATGATGCATGATGAATGTCATTCAAAACGTCACCCATCGAGTGGGACAGCCAAGAGTCAGGTCACTTAGCTCTTTGCACAATTGAGCGATATCATATCATTAAATTAGAACAGTTAATTGTGTTGTTTCTTGTAAGACTGTTCGCTTTTAGAGAACAACTTGTGTCCACGGTTTGTACCCGGTCCCATCCTAAATTTCTACAATGTCGTCTACTTCTGGGTCACGACAGGAACAATTGTAAAGCACGCCAAGTGTACCAATCGCTTCAGGATGCATCCGCAGGTTATCTTCAGGTATCTGTTAGTCGCCTAACCGATCAGGCAATTAACTAAAGCGAGTAGTTCCTTATTTGGTATTTGGCTAGAAACAGCCAATTACATGTACATCCAGCTATGATAGCTTGCCAGTGAAAAGTGATAAAAACATTCTCAATGAGAACATTGGGGGTATATAAGAATAGAAGGCAATGGTGGTGCAAAAAAACAAGGAAACTAGGCACCTGACTGAAATGAAATAGACCTATGTTCACACATAGCGACAACTTGCTAATACATGTATAAGTCTTTTTTCCCTTTTCAGTCAGGTGCCTAGTTTCCTTGCTTTTTACACCACCAAAGCCTTCTATTCCTACGCACAGAATATTTTTATCACTTGTACACACACGTACCCCATTTTAAAAACTCCCCACAGGCCAACTGTCACCTTCTCTCCTCTGTTGACTGCCTGTAGAATGAACTCCACCACTGTGGTGGTCTTCCCAGTACCCGGGGGTCCGTGAATGATGGCCACATCAGGTCTAGACAGGGCAAATACCACTGCCCGCTTCTGACTGGGGTCAAGGAAAGGATTGATGAAGTGAACCCCATAACTAATCCCCTTCTCCTCCTCCTCCTCCTCCTCCTCCCCTTTCTGCTCGCTGGTGCGGGTGAGGGTTGAGGGAAGCCTCGAGTCCCCAGGACCCAGCGGGGATTCGCCAAACAGCACGCTTTTCAGGTGTGCAGCAGGTGAAGTGTGACTGCACTTACGCAGCTCTTCCAGTGACCTATGGCAACAAATGGTGGGCACCAAATTGAAATGGGCACATGTCGAATACTGATAGCATTTCCAGCCTCCCACCTAAGTCCCTCTCCCTTCCCTCCCTCCATCTCTCCTCCTCTCTACCCCCTTCCCCCTTTCCTCCCTCTATCTCTCTTCCTCCCTCCATCTTCCTCCCTCCTCCCTCTCTCCCACTCCTTTCCCTTCCCCCTTCCCTCCGCCCTGCTCATTTGCTAATTCTTCACGTTGGGACAGCCAATGGACTCCAATTGTGTTCCCTAATTTCCACCTCTAAAATACCTCCTCCCCAGCACACTCATTTACCTAGCTCCACCCCTCCACTTCATCTCTTCCCCAACGCCCCCCCCCCCCCCTCCTCCCCATCACCTGAGCTTACCTTTTGATCCTCTTGTATGTCACATCACTGGCCAGCTTCACCAGCTGCAGGGCTCCGTCATGGGCAGAAATGTCCAGGAGCTCTGGGAGGTCATCAAACGCCACACACACAGAAGACTCTGTGCTCCTGGTGACCACTCCTGAGAGTGGCTTCTCTGATGGACTCTTGCCTGAGACATAGACACCAACAATGTCCCCTGCAATAGATTTAAGGGGGGAGGAGGAGGAGAGGAGGAGGAGGAGAGGGGGAGGAGGAGGAGAGGGGGAGGAGGAGAGGGGGAGGAGGAGGAGAGGGGGAGGAGGAGAGGGGGAGGAGGAGGAGAGGGGGAGGAGGAGAGGGGGAGGAGGAGGAGAGGGGGAGGAGGAGGTGGGGTGAGGATGAGGGAGGGGGAGGAGGGGTAGGAGGAGGAGAGGGGAGGAGGAAGAGGAGGGGAGGAGGGGGAGGGTGCAGGAAAGAAAAGTATTCAACGTAAGTTGCTGCAAACGCACATGTATCTTAAATTCATGAGATGTCGCTTATTTTTAAATTCATCGCCATCACCAACTCTTTTCATGTACACACATGTATACGGCTGATGCACCGTGGACGTCCGGATAGTTCCCAAAAATATCACGGATCTCGTTAAACTAGCGCAACTAACCAGGTCCAATGGTATTGGCAACAAAGCGTCGGTTGGTGGCCTTTCCGGATGGTTCGAAGGTTACAACCTGTCTCCCGTACAAGCCGATGCGCTGGGACGTCACATGCAGCCGCTGGAGACAAAGCCCCCTCGCCTCGAGTTCCTTGGGGCTGTCCAAGTGACCAGAAATAAAACCTTCGCTTTCGGATATTTCAGTTTCCCGCTCTAAGGAGAGCAGTGCCAGGTTGGCTTCAACGAACTTCTCCATTCCTGGACACGAGGAATCTAATAAAGGGGGTTTGATAAGTTATTGTTACTATTGGTCCAGTTAATAATTGGCGTGAATGGCTGACACTCGAGCGGACACGACTATTGCTATCGTTGGCGGCGGACCTGTAGGAGCGCTCAACGCCCTCTTCCTCGCCCGCAAGGGCTATGACGTCCACGTCTACGACGCCCGCTCGGACATTCGGAAGCAGGAGCGCGTCACGGGGCGGAGCATCAACCTGGCGGTGAGCGTGCGCGGGAGAGAAGCCCTCAGGGCGGTGGGGATGGAAGAGGCCGCCCTCGGAGCCTCCATCCCCATGTACTCCCGCCTGATCCACTCGCAGAGCGGGAAACTCACGGCCCAGCCGTACGGGGCGAAGGGCCAGGCTATATACTCGACTGACAGGAGGCGGCTGAACGAACAGCTGCTGACGGAGGCGGAGAAGGTAGCGAAGCTGCACTTCGAGTACCGCCTCACGCGGGCGGACCTGGACAAGAAGACGCTTCACTTTGAGGTGGGGAAAGACGCAGAGGAGGTCGTCGTCAGCGCCGACTTCATCTTCGGCTGCGACGGAGCCTACTCCACCGTGAGGCGACAGATGATGCGGTGGGGACGGCTGGACTACCGCCAGGAGTACATCAACCACGGCTACAAGGAACTCTCCATGCCGCCGACGGCAGCGGGCGACTTCGCCATGGCCCCGAACCACCTCCACATCTGGGCCAGGGACGAGTTCATGATGATCGCCCTTCCCAACCAGGACAAGTCGTTCACCCTCACCCTCTTCATGCCCTTCGACGTCTTCGGCGGCATCGAGACCGACGAGGACCTCCTGGCCTTCTTCATGAGGAACTTCCCCGACTCGGTGGACCTGATCGGCGTCGATCGCCTTCTGAAGGACTACTTCTCCAACCCGACCAGCTCTCTCATCTCCCTCCGCTGCCACCCACACTTCATGTCGGGAAGCACCCTCCTCCTCGGAGATGCCGCCCACGCGGTCGTCCCGTTCTTCGGGCAGGGGTTGAACGCGGGTCTCGAGGACTGCCTCGTCTTCGACTCGCTGATGCAGGCCAACTCGGACGACCTGACGGCCGCGGCGTCCGAGTACTCCAAGACGCGGTGGCTCGACACCAACGCCATCGGCGACCTCTCCATGGACAACTACCTTGAGATGCGGTCGCACGTCAACAGTCGCATCTTCGTGATGCGCAAGTACGTCGACGCGGCTCTGCACTTCCTCTTCCCGCGGGTTTTCATCCCGCTCTACACCATGGTGGCGTTCACCAGGATCCCTTACCACGAGGTGGTCAGACGCAGCCAAAGGCAGAGGAGAGCGATCAACTTCATTGGTAGCGTCGGCGTGTTTTTTGTGGGCGGTGCCGCTGTCTACGTCGGGTATCTTGCTCTAAAGGGGAGAGGACTGGACATCTTCCGATTTAGGCCTTCACGATAGTGCATGCCTGATTCCATTCTGTACATATAGAGTCCATTCAGTATAGTGATGCATGCTGTTTCTGTGTAGGCATGATTGAACATAGAGTGATTGAAAGCAACTCATAGTATAATAGTCTGGTTCCATTCTGTATAGTGATACCGTTTCTGTGTATAGGCCTGCATGGATGATTGAATATAGAAAGCAACTCATTGCATAGTTGCCATGCATAGGAGTGCAGAGTGCTGCATGCAGTGAATTGAAATTTTTATTCACAATAGCGCTGCGTTATACCATATACGGCTAAGATGGCAATATAATCATGCCACTTTATTCAGTTCTAGCTAGCTTGTGGGCGTAGCCCGACTTTTCGCGCCAAAACGCGAGGTCGGGCTACGCCCAACTAATTCAGTTCACAATAATATAACAAAAAAAAACATTCTCTGTGAAAAAGTTGGTGGCATATAGGATTGAAGGCAATAGTGGTGTAAAACAGAGTCTAATAAGAAGGGGAAATGTATTTCACACACAAACAGATCTAGAATGTGCGAAATATGGGACTATAACATTCCCCCTTCTAATTAGACTCTTGCTTCCTTCAGTCCTTTATACACCACCATTGCTTACCAATCCTATATATATGCCACCAATCATGCAACTTTCTCATTATAGAGAAAGTTTTTATTACTTGTTTCATCTGTTGATTATGACATCATGCATGTCCAATTGGTCTGCAACAACATTTAGTTGCAGCAGACCCTAGCTCCACAGACACGAAGGTGGTGTATTAGGATCTCCAAATGGTGCATGACTATACTTGTGGAGGTGGAAGTGGGGGTTGCATCTACTGCATGGTGCTTGGAGCAGGAGGGTTGCATCTACTTAAGGCTTGAAAGCGGTTGTGCCGGTTAACCGGTGAACCGGTTAACCGACGATCGCGAGAATTAAATAACCGCCTCAACTGGTTCTATTTCAGCTTAGTAACCGCTTCAACCGGTTGTTCAAATATTAAGCAACCACAACCGACCGGTTGATATTTTATTGAGAAGCGGTTGCAAGTCGCGTCACGTCCGTCTTACATCTATCAATAATGCGGGCGTGAGAAAGCAATAAGCGGACGAAAGCGAACAACGGAGAGATTCATCTCTTCGCTGTTCATCTCATGCATGATGATACTTACAGTACAGTGTCCAGCAAAAATACTCTTATATGATTCTATCAAATTTCACAGGACAAGCAAAGAAAAACGCTCGCATTGAAATGTATGGCTAATTAGAAATTCAGTACCCTATAACTTTATGATGGATAGCCCATTTTTGGATGCGTAAGGATCATTTGCTAGAAATTCTTTGGAGTTCACGGAAAATTCAAAAATTTGAAAACTTGAAAAACTATCCAGAAGCCGGGGTGATTATGCTGGACACTAGCAACATGGCGACATTCTTAAGGGTACGCCGCAGACCATCTTTCTTGCCATGTGGCAAAGCCCGAGGTTGTGCTGGTTTAACTTTTATCGAAAAATATTTGTTAAACCGGCAATAACCGGTTATTTTAAAACGAACAACCTCAACCGACCGGTTATTTTTTTTTTAACAAAGGGCCCCCACTTTTTGTATCGAACCTGAAGCAAACAGCACCACCTCCACACCCCACACTTCTCGTATCGGGCCTGACGTGAAGCACCTCCTCGCTGAAATCCTAGATACGCTACTGATGGTGGGCTATGCTATGTCTCCGCAAACAACTATGTGCATGCACGCACGCGTAATGTTTGCTCTTCGAATACAAAGTCCTTGCCTGAAATCGACTCCTCCATGGTGCAACTTCGTTTATCAACTGTATACAGTGCACCCCTCCACATCAGAAATAGGGATAGATTTAGATATCAATCATTTAAAACTTCATTTCACTTCCAAATGCAGCAACTGATACACAAAAGAGGAAAGGATTGCCATCGTCTTGAAATGCATTTCATTTCATCCTATTTAAAAAAGACCAGTGAATCAAACAGTTGATGGTGTACCAAGGCAATGTACCATTCAAATTCCTAGCTTGGTGGATGTTACGGCGGAAGAGGTCAAACCAACATCTAAGCCACAAATAATAACCAACTAACTCTGTACAATCATATAGCAGATGATACATCACCACATGTACATACTGCTGCTGCTACCGATTCCATAGATGCATGAACTAAACAAGGCTAGCGTCACCAATCCTGTGTACAATTTATATAAGAAACGCCCTGCGTGCGAGAGAGAGAGAGTGTGTGTGTGTGTGTTTGTGCGTGTGTTTGTGTGTGTGTTTGTGTTTGTGTGTGTGTGTGTGTGTGTTTGTGTTTGTGTGTGTGTGTGTGTGTGTGTGTGTCTGTTTGTATGTGTCTGCGTGCATGTGTTAATATCACAAAGTCAGCGTGGGTTCAATTTGCAAACGTACTGGATTTGCAACAGGTAACCAGGCACTGCTTATCTCAATCAATCCACCCACAGTGTACACAAGTCAAGGGGGGGGGGGGGGATTAACAGTACCTGTGTGTGTTTGTGTTTGTGTGTGTGTGTGTGTGTGTGTGTGTGTGAAGAGGGGAGGAGGATGAACAGAGCATCACACACACATTTATGCCATCCATCCTATACAGCAATAGGTTAAAAGAGGCTGGCAGACCTACGTTTAATTATCCATGCAGCATTCATCTAAAAAGAGAGGGTGTGTTTCACATAGATTACGGTTAACCATATACAAATATCGAGTAAGAATTATAACTACATGTAGGCCTGCATGTAAATCGCTCTTCACTGTCACAATATATGTATACATGGACTGTAAAATTAGCCCCCGTGTATCAGGGCATGCCTATAAAATGATGAATAGAAACCTTACACCTATTAGATATGGATTGAATTAGACTGAATTTAGACACAATGATATTCAAGCCTATTGTTCTCCGCCCGGACCCCCGCCCCCCACCCCCCAACTTTCCACCCCACTCCCAAACTAAAAAGTTATCACGCTGCATGCACACTTCTCTCTCTCTCTCTCTCTCTCTCTCTCTCTCTCTCTCTCTCTCTCTCTCTCTCTCTCTCTCTCTCTCTCTCTCTCTCTCTCTCTCTCTCTCTCTCTCTCTCTCTCTCTCTCTCTCTCTCTCTCTCTCTCTCTCTCTCTCTCTCTCTCTCTCTCTCTCTCTCTCTCTCTCTCTCTCTCTCTCTCTCTCTCTCTCTCTCTCTCTCTCTCTCTCTCTCTCTCTCTCTCTCTCTCTCTCTCTCTCTCTCTCTCTCTCTCTCTCTCTCTCTCTCTCTCTCTCTCTCTCTCTCTCTCTCTCTCTCTCTCTCTCTCTCTCTCTCTCTCTCTCTCTCTCTCTCTCTCTCTCTCTCTCTCTCTCTCTCTCTCTCTCTCTCTCTCTCTCTCTCACACACACACACACACACGCACGGATGGATCTGGAAAAAAACCATGCAAACCGCACAGACTGCACCACGGACATACGGGCCTGCCAACGTAATGAAACCTAGGATCCGCGGGATATAATGCCACTGGTTCTGACGAATGCATCCGGGCTTGTGAACACGAACATCAAACAACAGCTTACAAAGGCAGTGTTCGAAAGCACAGCATTCAAGCTAACACCTACCAGAGTGAAAGCAATTCAAAATATTAGCGGTCTGGGACGAGAGACAAGCGGGTGTGGATTGATGGCACGTGCTCTGGTTTAGTTATTATTGTTTGTCCCTCCTAAGTCACGAGACGCTCGTATCCATGGTATCGGCATATTGACGCAAAAAATTTACAAGATGACCCAATTTAAAAAAAATTACAGGAACGAAAACTAGAAATCCAGAAAATTACTACACAAGCTCAAATAAATACTAGGTTGTTGTGAGGATAGTGTCCAATAGTCACAATTTGGATATCTAGTAAAGCCTAAGAATTACAGGGTGTTGAATACAATAATTAGGTTGTCATTTTCTATAGAGCTCTATGGGAAGTACTATTTTGCCTCCAGGAACTAAAACTTTCAATACAAAGGGGGTAATTTATAAATTGCTAAATAATTATGCTCCATACTAGCTATTATAGGGCATGTCACATTTTTAGTACACCCCTTAGTCCCGTAGAAAAAATCAAGTACTAATACTTTCCATACATATTCTTAATAAATATTCTTGAATATGTAATGAAAAACAAATTAATGAATATTCAAACAAATAATCATATTTTATCGTACTCTAACTTTCTCAAGAGAATTCACGCAATGAAATATCAGAAAATGCAAATTTGAAACTTTTGTAACTTTGGTGACCACTCATTTCTGGATATGCAAAATTTCCTAAACAAAATATTTATGCTGAGCAGCGCCTCTGTCTGTGTCAAGTATCCTGCTCTTGCACTAAAGGGGAGAGAACTGGACGTCTTCCAATTTAGGCCTTTACATAGTGCATGCCCAGCTTGTTCCATTTTAGCGGGGGTTCTCTGTCGCATTTCGACATTGCTTGCACTCTGTATGAATGCAGAGTGCTACAGGCAGTGAAATTGTTATTCACAATAGCGCTGCGTTATACCATTTGCAGCTAAGATGGCTATATAATCCTGCCACTTTATTCAGTTCAGCAATAAAATATATCGCAGCTCGGAATAATTATAATCATGCATAAAGTTCATATCAAATAAATTTCAAGTTCATACATATATAATTTTTATCACGCAGGCGCCACCCTCAATACACCATACTGAAGCAGTTCGTCTTGACGCTGAATAAGAAGGTCTGTGTCGTCTTTGATGTTCGACTGCGCAATATTCCGATGAATGCTGCCAGGCACATCTCCCCATCTTGTTATTCTGCGAGCCATAGTTCCAGAATACCATTCCTTCATCTTCATTTTAGCTCTTTCGTGACAGTGCTCAGTGGCGTACCACAGAACATAGGCAATGAGGTAGACCAGAGGTAAGAACACCAAGATGGATTCAGTGATTATGCACGGAACAAGAGTTGACAATGGATTGGTAACTACCTGATTGACTGCGTACCATGACAATGCATTAATAAGTGACATGTTTGTGAACATAGTGATGTCCAGATAGTTCACTCGCCTGTCTTTATAAGGTTTTAAAATAGCGAGCAGAAAAACGTAGATAATAATCAGAATCTGCTGAATGAGCTGCTGCAACTCACGAGGTAGCAAGAACGCAAAAAACAGCAGGAGTCGGAACACAAAATAGAGGCCAGCAAAGTAGCGTCTATTGTCTTTATAACAGCCTTGGAACATATCTAGCAATATGGCGATGCTCGCAGAAGGGTATACTTTCCTCAACCAGCTCACTTTCGATACCAGTCGCTCCACCCACATCAGCGGATAGTGAATGAGCGAGATAGGTACTAGGACCAGAAGGATGGACACTAGGAATGCGGGGAGCTTGTAGCGAACGATGTACGTAGCGTCAGTAGTTATGTAGTCGCCTTGAAAATAAATGCGATTATCCAGTTCGTGAGTTAAATATTGATCGAACATTAATACGGGCGTAAGCAAGTAAACAGTAATCTGGCATAACCGGTTGTATGAAAGAAGGACAAACGCGGCAAATGCATGCACCAGTGAAGTACCGACGCGATACTTTTGAAGGCAAGTGGGTATTTTCGGGCCCACTTTAAGGCACCTCTGACATCGTAGGAGAAGGACTATTGCTATAATGACTAACACGGGGAAAAACCCTACAACGTAGCGCAGTGCTATGGCGTCAAGTGTACTCAGCTTCTCGTGGAGGCAAAAAGGCGGGAGAAAGTTTCCAAAAAAGTTGAGATTGAAAAAGTCGTACGGGATTTGATAAGATTTTTTGAAAGCGTCGGTTCCTAGGCCATATACTTCGTTCAGGGGAGCCCGTCCTTGTAGGTCGATATCAAGCGTGGTAGAGATGACTTGGGCAAATAGTATGAATGAGTTCAAAGGACCAGTGGTGAGGCGGATGTTAAACACGATGATGACGAAGAAGACCACAAGGAGAGGTACGTAGACCGAAAGGATGTAGTAGATCCAGTTTATTTTTGAACTGTGCTCGTCACAAGGGACGCACTCACTTGCATATCCACCGTAATTAATGGTGGGCGCGTATCCCGGCTGGCACTGACCACACAGTACTCCCATCCTGTGAGTTGCGTTGCACAAGAAATCCCCGATCGTTGCTACCATGTCACGTGGAATCCAAATGAACTGACTGGAATCGTTAAATAGGCAATACCCATACGGACAGTCACTTATCATCACGTCTCCCCCCACTGTAACGTTGCCCGCCCATTTTCCATTGATGAGTAGCCAATCACATGATTTCTGGTCACAGGCTAGATATCCCTCGGACATATAGCTGGGACAGGTCTCACAGATTGGGCTATTACCTGTGCACAGTCCAACATAGCGAAGGATTAGACAAAGCGTGGCCACCCGCAACGGTGTCAAATTGTATTGGTCCATTGGCATCAACGTGATCTCGTAGTGTCCTTTATACCTATATGTACTGCATGCATGATATATACATGTTATATATGCCGTGCCTGTACATACAGACATCAGCTATTTGCCATGAAATATGTAACTTACCAACGTTTACTGTAACATTATACAAAGATGGCTCCGAAAGTTTTCTCTGTGCATGTGGGGGAGAGCGCTTTAAAATGTATAAACATGCTAGTTAAAGGTCATCTCGGGAACAATCACAACATTGGCAGCCATCTATTTATACTGCAAGCGGATATTCGAGGATTAATTCGAATTTAGTTTTGATTCGATAGCGTCATCGTATAAGCTGCGTAGAGTACAACCATGCATGCACGTGAATAATTATATCTTGTGACTCAGCATATATATTATCCATTTACAGTACACTTGACAGGATTTGACCGCTATTAATGATGCATTGTATTTTCAACCTCTGTCGTGTACAAAAGAATTTTTGCTTCCTTAATGTTTATAATCTCCCCATGCAATCCTTATTTAAGGATGGCCATCCTTAAATAAGGATGATGACCACTTTCTAAAAGAATGATGTACACTTGGTGCTTTATTGATTAACTAGATTCAAGATCATGCAGATCAGAGATACTGCCGAGGTTGAAACAGGTTTGTCTTGCTTAAAAACCGGTATTACAGTTGTAATATGGCGAAACCGCCATTTGCCCATGGCGATAGAGTTGTAAGCAAACTGAAAGCGACGTATGGGAAGGAAGGGGAAATATTTCAGGTTGCTGGATGCTCAAGAAGTAGAAACTAGAAAGTACACTGTGAGATGGAGCTGTGGAACTGTATCCACGGCGTCGATTAAGGGTATATGCCACGCTCAGGGGCAGGGCCACGCACCAGTACTTCCACAGAAGTGAGCTTAGTCTGCCACTCGAAAGCGTCAAGCTAAGCGACCGTGCTTAGGTGCAGAGGGAGCCGCAGAGAACGAAGGATGTAGTTCCTCAGCGCAGGCAGGGATGGATAACATAGGCCTAGTTGACGAAAACAGCACTGATAGTGATTCTTCGAATGACATGCAGTGACAGTGACAGCAGCAGTAGCGGCGAGGATGTGAACGCTTAAAGGTGGGCTTTTCGTTTATAAATCGGCAGGTCAATGCACGCCTTGCTAGTCTAAAAGAAGGAGCAACCTTACCTTCTTCTGGCTTCGTTGCAGATTGAGCTTCTCATTATTCCGCTCTGCAATAGTTTGTCTCCGAGGCTCACGATCTTCATACCATCGACCATCAACAGCAAATCTTCTTGAGAGTCCAATTGACCTCATGTTCTCATCCTATGTTTTTATCTGTTCTCTCTCCTTTATCTGCATTTTCACCCAGTGTATTTTCACTGTATGTGTATCCTATATTATTACATATGTCTGTGGTGCAGAGGAGAACACGCAACACTATGGAATATGGCGATGAGTCACAGAGCGATAGGCATCCACTCAGATGATTCTATCCCGCGAAATCTCATTAATTTTGCAGTCTCGCTGTCTCGTGAGGGTATGTTTGCTAAAGCTTGTAGAATTTTAGCATCCTCTGGCCTGGCACCAAATAGTGATGACACTTGGAAGTTGTTAAAGGATAAACACCCTGAGGGGCCGCTCCCTATTATCCCAGAAACAACTTCACAATCCATATCACTGAATGAAGATTTTGATGTTTATAATATCCTGAAATCTTTTCCAAAGGGTACAGCAGCAGGTCCTTCTGGTCTACGGGTACAGCACCTGTTGGATGCAGCTTCAATTCCACTTCCCACTACAATTTGTTCCCTTCTCAGGAGGGTTGTTAACCTCTTGGTCTCTGGGAAAGTCCCCCAGGAGGTTTCTCGTTTCATGGCTGGTGGGTCCTTGACAGCACTCAGCAAGTTAAAGCCTGGTTGTGCCCCGGACATAAGACCAATTGCTGTGGGTGAGGTCCTGAGAAGATTGACAGGGAAATGCTTGTGTGCTGTCATTAAACATAGGGTTGTTGATTTTTTTGAGCCCATACAGTTTGGTGTGGCTTGTCCAATGGGTTCAGAAAAGGTTATTCATGGAATAAGGGCCTGTGTGGATAAACATTGGAATGATTTGGACTTTTCTGTTCTCAAGGTGGATTTCAAGAATGCATTCAATTTAGTCTCCAGAGATGCTGTTTTACAGGAATGCGCGAAGCATTTCCCAGATTTGCTTCCTTGGGTGGCATGGTGTTATGGCTCTCACCCTTTTCTGTGGCACCCTATGGGCCAGCTAACATCACAATCAGGTGTGCAGCAGGGAGACCCACTGGGTCCTTTTCTGTTTGCTTTGGTCCTGCATAAGGTTGCTGGAGCCATTAAAGACGATACTGAGTGCAACCATCTATTATATCAAGCTTGGTATCTGGATGATGGCATATTAGCAGGCAAGAAGTCTTCAATTAGTAGATCTTTGACCCTTATACAGGAGTTAGGACCCCCTCTTGGCCTACATATCAATATCTCTAAATGTGAGCTGTACTGCCCAAGTGATGCCTCCCCTTTCCCACCAGAGCTCAAAGTTTTCCAATTGCCTCATTTTGAGATATTAGGATGCCCAATTGGTGACTACATATACTGTGCAAATTTTATTGCCTCAAAACGGCTTGAAGCTCGCAAGCTTTTGCACTGCTTGATAGAGGTTTCTGTCATAGACCCTCAAGTAGCTTTAACATTACTTCGTCTATGTGGTAGTTTTTGCAAGTTAAGCTACTTGGCTCGCTCAATTCCAACCAACTTGGTATCAGATGCTTTCAAGCTCTTCGATGATGACATCCACCACTGTTTCATGGACTGCATAGGTTTTGAAATGTCAGATGAGGCATGGTGTCAGGCCCAACTTGGCCTTAACAGTGGTGGTCTTGGGTTGCGCTCACTGTCCCTACACTCCAGCTCAGCCTTTATTGCTTCCTTCTGCTCCTCTGGGGTGTATGATACAGATGACATACACCTTACAAATGCCTTGGACCACTTCAATTCTACTGTTGCTCCAATTGAGAAACTATCTGTCAATTCTGTGGTTTCCTCACCTGTCAGTCAGAAGCTTCTGTCTTCAAAAGTAAACGACTATTGCTTTCAAGTCCTCTTTGATGAATCCTCCCCTGCTAACAAGGCTCGGTTGCTATCAGTTTCAGCCCCCCACGCGACATCCTGGTTATCAGTTATTCCCTCCACATCCCTAGCTCTCCATCTTGACCCAATTGAATTCAGGGTAGCTGTCAAGTGGTGGCTAGGCCAAGATACCTCCCAGGGCTCTCAGTGTGCTTTCTGCCCTGCCCACAGTCTGGACCCTCTTGGACACCATGCATTAACATGCAAATGTGGGGGTGATGTTATTACACGCCATAATGCTCTCAGGGACACTTTAGCGCACTTTCTTCACCGTGCACATGCTTCAATCGAAGTTGAAGCTGGTGCTGGGCTCTTTCCTGACCATTCACAGCCACGGCCTGCTGATATTCTCGTGAAGCATTGGAACCTTGGGAGGCCCGTTGCCCTGGACATCTCCGTTGTCTCACCGCTAAATCCTTCAACTTTAGCTGAAGCGGGAGCAACGGTTGGTGCAGTCCTTGACGCAACGGAGAGGAGGAAACACCAGGCCAATGATGTAAAGTGTTTTTGCTTTAGGGTGGGTCTCAACCCCTCTAGTAGTTGACTCCTATGGGGCTTGGGGTAACGAAGCTTCAATATTTCTGGCTCAGATAATTGCTAGGCTTGCGATCCACAAGACTCTGCCAAAGGCACAGATATCTTTTGAGCTTTTCGCAAGCTTGAGCATTTGCCTAACAAGAGCGAATGCCAGAGCCATCCTCCGTAGAATCCCATCTTAACTGTAGTGTGTTTTTATATAGCAAGTGTTGTGTGTACTGTATATGTATATGGTAAACAACTTAAAAGATAAATTTAATATGTGTGTTTGTTCATCAAAATAATAAGAATAATGATGCATTGTCCTATATCCTTGCATTATACATGTGTAAGAGCTTAACATAATGGATCTTTTCAATTTCTCCTTTATCAGTCAGGGCTTTTCCACTCCCCCCCCCCCCCCCCCCCCTTTATATGTCCTTTGCACGTCACTAGTAAGTGCGGATATGCGCATGGGTGTTATGGTGAATCATGTGAATATATCTAGGAATTATAGATAATAAAAAAAAAAACAAACCACTAGGACGGTAGAAATATTAATAGCCTGCATGCACGGTATCAAAGACCTTTTATGTAACTGGTTGAAAAAGTACCCTAGCTGGACTTCTGACCACCTCTACGAGGGAGGACTCGGGGAGTTGTGGTGATAAAGAAGCACGTGTGAGGCTGTCCTTAGACTTGTAGTAATAATTCGCATCAGTTAGCAAATTCATACTGCATGTCAACACTCCCTTAGGTTTGCACAATTTTATCGGAGGAGAGGTGACATGTTGACTTAATGCACAGATGTTTATATGTCAGTAGTCAGGGATAAGTTTTAAATATTGGAGTACTGAGTATTTGGAGTCCCACCTCACCTGGATAATAACTTTATAATGTGGCTACTGATTTGCAGTTTGATTGCCACTTGATTAAATACAATTAATTCATGTGCTGAACAATATGGATAACCTTGTCGCAATGTCTACATGTTCCTCCACTATGTGGCAATGCGCTACCCAAACCAAACTATGCGTGACATGAGTCAGTAAAAATCACATTTTGTTCTACAGCACTGCAATAAGCATACAAATGAGGTGCAAAGGTCTTGAGAGCCTACATATGCAACTTGCTGCTCGTTTTGTGACTTTTTAAAAGAGATCCTCCTATAGAACAGTTTTTATGCCACGTACTGGCAGTAATAAAAATGGCACATACCTTGTGTAGGTACGAGTCATGTACCACAATAAAATGACTCAATACATAAGTAATAATATATAATAAAACCATGCAGTACCTCATCAATGGCCACACAGGCTTGGTTTTTCTTTTGTGCCATTGTTGAACTTGCTGCAATATGCATGCAGTGCACAGAAATGTATATGCGGCATGGTATACTGGTATACCGCAGATACTGCCCTTATAGGCCATATAGAACTTCAAGTGTACTATAGTAATATCAGAAAACGTTTTCGTATCAATGCATGGAACTATGCACAAGTACCTGGTCTCATAATTAATGATATTAACGATTACTTAGTGCAATAACAGTAAATTCGCACTAACATACATGATCAAAACCAGCCGATAATGAAACTCTGAACCTCATGTTCTGCTAGGGCCAGATCGCAATAAACTGGATGGTGGTAAGAAGACCTGTTTCCTCGCAGGCACATGATAGCACTGCGCAGTATGGCAAAAGACAGATGACATCTCAGCCAGCCCATAGTGGAGATCAATGAAGTCAGTTGCTATATACCTTTGATGGAGGGTGGCTAGACTTCTGCTAGACCAGACCATGCATGCAGCACTTCCCATTCAACACCATGCAGCACTATTCTTAACGTACTGTAGTCATTCAAGTTTTTGGCTTGCAGTTGCTTGTATTGTGAAGTTACATATATTTAACCAAATGCTACGAACACTAACTGTATATTGCCACAAAATAGTTGCAACTTAACATTCTAGGTGTGCGCTATAGCAACAGAATAAAGTACTGCATGCAGTAATTGCTGAATAGCGCCGTGTTATATGTACAGATAAACCATAAGCTTATAAATTTCATATTATGCGCGCGTTCGCATACTGCTGCTCATCTTGGCGCACTATAAGAGCGTCATCTTCAGTGTGAGAAAGCCCTACGGTATTTGGGTAAACTAGTGGCACAACTCCTCGTCTCTCTCCTCTTGCCATGTATTCTCCTACCATTCCATATATATACGATTCCTTCATGATCTTCTTTGCCACTTCATGACAGCCCTTAGTGCTGTACCAAATCAGGTAGACAATGAGGTAGACTAGCGGTAAGAACACCAAGATGGATTCAATAATTATGCACGGTATGAGGGGTGATAGTGGGTCCGTTTCTACTGTGTACCACGAAAGTACATTAATGAGTGCCATATTTATGAACATTATGGTATCCAGATAATTCAATAGATTGTATTTATATGGTTTCAAAACTGAAAGTAGCAAGATGTAGATGATGAAGAGAATCTGCTGAATGAGTAGCTGTAGCCGAAGTGGTTGCAAGAATGCAAAGAACAGCAATAGTCTCAGCGCCAGGTACAGGCCGGCAAAGTAGCGTCGGTTGTCTTTGAAGCAACCCTGGAACGTATCCAGTAATATGGCGATGCTTGCAGAAGGGTATACTTTTCTCAACCAGCTCACTTTCGATATCAGTCGCTCCACCCACTTCAACGGATAGTGAAGGAGCGTGATAGGCACTAGGACCAGAAGGATGGTCACTAGGAATGCGGGGAGCTTGTAGCGAACGATGTACGTAGCGTCAGTTGTTAAGTAGTCGCCTTGAAAATACACTCGATTATCTACTCCATGAAAAAACTGATCGAACATCAATACTGAAGAAAGCAAGTAAACAGTAATCTGGCATGACCGGTTGTAGGAAAGGAGAACAAACGCGGCAAATGCATGCACCAGTGAAGCACCAACGCGATACTTTTGAAGGCAAGTGGGTATTTTCGGGCCCACTTTAAGGCATCTCTGACATCGTAGCAGAAGGACTATTGCTATAATGACTAACACGGGGAAAAATCCTACAACATAGCGCAGTGCTATGGCGTCAAGTGTACTCAGCCTCTCGTGGAGGCAGAAAGGCGGGAGAAGGTTTCCAAAGAAGTTGAGATTGAAAAAGTCGTACGGGATTTCATATGATTTTTCAAAAACATCAGTGTCCTGGCCATACACTTCGTACAGGGGAGCCAGACCTTGTTGGTTGATATCGAGAGTGGTCGAGATGACTTGGGCAAATAGTATGAATGAGTTCAATGGACCAGTGGTGAGGCGGATGTTGAACACGATGATGACGAGGAAGACCACAAGGAGAGGTACGTAGACTGAAAGGATGTAGTAAATCCAGTTCACTTTTGAACTGTGCTCGTCACAAGGGACGCAGACACTGCCGTACCCGGCACCATAATTAATTGCAGGCGCGTATCCAGGCACACACTGGCCGCACAGTACTCCCATCCTGTGACTTGCATTGCACAAGAAATCCCCGATCCTCGTTACCATGTCATGGGGGATCAAAACGTACTGGCTGGAATCGTTAAACAAACAATACTCATAGGGGCAATAACCCACCGCCATCTTGCCTTCATCTGTGACGTTGCCTGCCCAATATCCGTTCATGACTAGCCAATCACATGTTATTGGATTACATGTTAGATATGCTCCATAGTTGGGACAGTCATCACAGTTTTGGCTTTTAATAATATTGGACTCTCCGACACGGTGAAGACTTAGGAAAATGGCCGCCAACATGAACTTGTGTATGTCCATCGTATTAGCGCGGCGGCCTATAAACGTACACACCATGCAGTGACAGACACACAAGAAATAATTCGCAACCTACCGCCACTACAATGAAATGCAGCCGTACACAACCAAAACAGGCGAGTAGGAAGGTGGGGGTGGGGGTGGGGGTGGTGGTGGGGGAGGCACGATGGTCCATACGCGGACATTAAGTTGCATAATTAGAACGGATAGTTCTATTGCGTTATAATCGTACATTTATATGTTCGTCGAAAAAAAAACGGCTGTCTTTCCATGCTTATAGTTCTTTAGCACAACGACCAAATGCCAAAAGAATTGTATCAACCTATTCACAAAGTATAGTGCAATCATAAACTTTTTCAAATCCGCATTTAAAAACTACCCTTTTGATAAATTAGAAGTCCCACGCATTGGTGTACCGTAAAGACAGCCATTTCGGTGACTTACTTGGAGAGGCCTTTGGCTTCCCATCCGCCAGAGGGTTTGAGCTGTCTTTATAAGCATACATTCAGTGGTCCAGGTACAGTCTCTTAAGCATATTTTGTTGACCATTGCTTTCTGGCCCTTCTATTATGCCATCAAACCGCAGGAGCGATACATGTCAATATCAATACTAAGTCTAACATTTGAATAGTGTGCCCACACAAATCAAGGATACAAGGTGACCTTTTATGTCATCTGAGCAGTCATTGCAGAGTTTGCGGTTTCAAGATGAAGAAACAAAGGGAATAGTGAAGGCTAAACGTGTATTTGTCTGCGCTCCGCATGCAATCGATTTGCAAAGGGCCTTTGGCATTGATATCACCAAAGACCTGCAGTGAGTTTTAATGAATAGTGTCGGGAGGTTTGTGAGTTTCAATGTAGAGTGTCGGGAGGGAGGGACGGGTGCAATTTTAAGGGCGGATTCGGAGAGGGGGTGAAAAGTTGAAGGGCATAGCGGGCCTTCGCCCCCCCCCCCCCCCTACCCTGCCCTAAGAGCACTGTCACGAAGGAGTTGAAACGAAGATGAAGGAATGGTATTATCAAACCTTGGTTCGCAGAATAACAGGATGGGGAGATGTGCCTCGCAGCATTTATATTCATCGGAATATCGCGCAGTCGAACATCAAAGACGATGCAGACATCCTTGTGAACTGCGTCAGTATGGTGTATTGAGGGCTGCGCCTGCGCGATAAAAATTATAAGTCTGATCTTGAAATTTATTTAAAACTTTATATATATGCATTATTATAGATATTCAGAGCTGTGCATGCATACATATTATTGCTGAAGTGAATAAAGTGGCAAGATTATATAGCCATCTTAGCTGTATACAGGGCATAACGCAGCGCTATTGTGAATAACAATTTTCACTGCATGCAGCCGACCTGTCACGGGAAAATTGGTCCGCAGTAATTTTGGTCCGGTGTCACGTAAAATTAGGGATCCCATGATACAGGGATCCCCGTCCCCAATTTACCGGAAAATTGGGGACCCCGTCCCCAATTTTTCGGTAAATTAGGGACCCCCCCCCTGTCCCTGTATTTCTGGAAAATTGGATCCCTTCGTGAAACTAGGGACCCCCTGTCAACATCATTATATTCTTACGCACTAACCTAACTCGCCTTATGTATGTGAGTGTATTACAATCTCACCGATAATACCAATTCCTCCATTTAATATAAAGTTGCTTTAGCTGGTGCTTTTTCAGGTGAGGTATGCTCAATACAGCGTTGATGAGTCGATAGAGACAAGCGAGATTGCTGCTTAATACACAGCTCGATTATATTATGATAGAGCCAGATAGATCAATTTTTATTAGTTATTGTGTCATGAGTTTAAGCTCGTAATCGAATATTTAAAACCCAATTGTATCATCTTGAGGATCTGAACTATCCCATGCATTTTCTGAAGCACAAGCATATAAAATGTGATGCACAATACACTAATAGTATGCACGAAATTGCATGCACCTATAAACAGTTTCTGCAGAGCGGGCTTTTTCCAGCTTTTCCTGGATATTGAACGGTCACATTTCAAGTGAAACCATTCCTTACAATTGCAACATTTAATCATATTTTCCTCTCGTGTTGTTCTGCTATAACAGTAAACAGGAATGCCTTCTTCAGCCAACTTGAGTCCGTTTATTCTGAGTGTGCTTGGAAATCGGGTTATAATGCCTGTATCAAGGCAGTGCATCAAATGTGGTCTCATTTCAGCACGACACACACTTGTAGCATATGCAATAGCATACAGACGACAATCATATCTATTTTCTTGCTTATCTACATCAATAAATTTAACATTAATTACCTTGTCATTGGCATATAGTAAAGCACAAATTTGATCTTTACAAAAGCTTGACAAAGTGGAATACATACTGTCAAATATGTTAATTTAGGATGACTGCAACCAATGGTTGAAACTGTTAGCCAGTGATCTTGTCCGTTGTGCAAGATCTGAACAAATTGTTTGCACATAATGTCATATGTTAAAGTGGATCCCAATGTGGTGTTCTGAGGCCCTGCTAAATCAAACAGCTTACAAAGCAATGATTGAGCAGCATTAACAATCTTATCATCCAACCATCCAGTAGATGACAATATATCCTTTTGTGTTTGGTTCAGTTTTATACCATCTACTTCTAACCACAAGCTATCATAGAGTCTCTTCTTTAGTTCATCAGAAGGTGCATCAATACATGTCCTTCTGGAAGTTCATCAGTAGGTGCATGTTCGTTTGAAATTTCAGTAGGTGTAATAAATACATGTTCTTCTTGAGGTAACTTCTTTAGTATACCTGTAATCAATGAAGTACTGATATGTAGAAACAAATCATTTAGTATTATAACATTTACATACCTTGCAGAGTGAACTTCTGCTTTCTTGTTGCAAAGACCCAACTACAGAATTCATCTAACTCCAATGGAGACATCAGAAAAAATGCTTTCCCTATGGTGTGAACTGCTTTCATCTCTTTCATAATTGATCTGCTCCAATATTTAAGAATATCAACTGCCTCAACAATACAGTGCTCAAATGATTTATCATTTTTTTTAAAACTTAAAATCATCATAAAGGTCATCATCAACAATGATGAAATCACCATCATAAGCTTCTCTTAGCGGTTCTTTACCCTGAGAAGGTCCGATACTGTGTCCACAGATACACCATGAGGTCTTTGCTTAGTGCAAATTCATTGCCTTGCAAATCCAGAGATTCTGGCTGATAAAAGATATACACTTGTAATAAAACACATCGAACATGCGCACACTTACATCAAAGTAATCATCTTCCTCTGTGCTGCACAAA
Organism: Eunapius fragilis; assembly: GCA_963681505.1. Classification (NCBI taxonomy): domain Eukaryota; kingdom Metazoa; phylum Porifera; class Demospongiae; order Spongillida; family Spongillidae; genus Eunapius; species Eunapius fragilis. Next base: position 2,260,715 of record OY811975.1, on the reverse strand, counting down.
AGTTCTGATGCTCCAGTTCTCCATAGGCACATACGGTTTGGTGAATGGAGCTGTTTTAAAAGTTCTTCCTGATTAAACTCTTCATGTTCTCCTTTTGCTTTGCCATCACTAGAACCTTCTATGTCTTTGCTGCAAGTGTACATCTTCAATCTATTGATATTTACCTTTTTCTTTAAAATTTTATTGTGTGCATTTCTGAGCTCGTAAACCCCTTTTCCCACATCTCTACTTTCTAACAGCACCTGGATAACTTCTTGAACTTCATTCTCAGAGTTTAAAGAATATAAGTTTTGAGGTGGTATCACTTCACTATCAATGGGTAAACACATCTCATTTTGAAACAACATGTATTATGGGGATAGTTTCTTGACAAGAGCATCTGTATTCCATTAGTACTGTTTCTAACTTCAAATCCCAGTTGCTTTTGTCATCATCTGTCAATTTGCATAGGTTTCTCAACAATGTTTGATTAAATCGTTCTGTGAGCCCATTGGTCTGAGTATATAGTGCAATAAGTTGCAAACATTGACCCATATACATATAGCAGCTTGCTTCATTAGTAGATTACGGGGCACTACATAGTATAGTACAATATTCAGTATAATGTGCAGGTTTCAAAACTTATTGGATTAAAGGAATGTCTATAGTAATGACGAATTAATGACACTAACTACTTAATCTTACTCTGATTCCCAAGGACACTCATACACTTTACAAACCCAATGTGCAATTTTACATTAAAAACTAAATGAATACCTGAGGATGATAAATCACTTGTAATTCTATGCTGAGTCTTGGTTATCAGGTACAGCTTTCATCAATTCATTAACAAACTCTCTCCCTTGGTCCGTTATCACAATTTCAGGTGCTCGAAATCGACAAATCGTCTGAAAATACAATGAAACATAATAAGGAACCTATTTTGCATATCTAGAAACTCACAGAATACATAAATCTAGCTACTCCATATGCTGATTTGTCAGGAAGCGCCATTGCTTCAGCCCACTTTGAAAATAGTCCGTCAATGTAATAATGTACTTATTATTACTACGTGGTGTTTCTGTCAATGGCCCAATAAGGTCCATTCCAACTTGGCACCATATCTGAGCCTTAACGGGAATGGGATGAAGTTCTGTTGTAGACGTTTTTAACTTCTTATTCATCCTCTGATAGCGATCACAAGAAGTCACCTAAAGAGCAAAATACGGTGATAAATCGTGCGTCTGTATAGCAGCAATAGTATATTACTTGCTGTTTTACGTCCATGAAAAGGTCAGGCCAATAGCATTTTGCAGCTATTGTGTCATAAGTTCTATTCACACCAAAATGACCATCCTCGTGGGTAATCGATACGATTCTTCGCCTTGCTCCCTAAACTCCACAACTAGCCGCGTCCTCGGGCTGGCACCATGCATGATCAGTTTTGTCTAGTGTTCACGCACGAGAAATAAAGTAGGAACATAAAGTATTTACAAGACTTTAGAAGAATACACGTTCTCACCTCGACCAATATAGTAAAGGTCAGAACCCTTTGCTTCAAAAAACTTAGCTCTCTGTCGTAAAGACAACTTATCTGCCTTGCAGATGCCAGATGGGTACTTGCTGTCTAAAAGATAGGTAAAGATCTCCCTGTAGCTTAAACGACCGTCTCCAAGTGGTGACAAAAATGAACGCGCTTCACGAATTCATGCGCACTGTGATTTATAAAGGGATCCCTAATTTAATGCTGGGGTCCCCAATTTTCCGGGAAATTGGGGACGAGGGGTCCCCAATTTTATGGGATCCCCAATTTTACGTGACACCGGCTGCACAATCATATCTCTTAGACTGATTTTTAACCTCATCCTACCTTTACCCTCCGCCAAGTGGCCCCACTTCGGGCACCACCACCAATCACCAGCCGTCCTGCTGCTATACACCTGGACAGGAGCTAATTTTCTGTCTAATTCATTCCGTTCAACCGACAGAAATGGTATTGGAGCCTGCAGCTGGAAACATTTAGTTAGGTGTATGCACTTTGGCAGATTCTATACTGTACTTGCTAACAACAGGCCGTCAGCCAAGGTCAGTGAGACATCCTTTTTTTATAAAAATGCTTATCCATTTACAATCTTACAAATTCTTCTTGTCGAGAATGGTTTAGCATCCACAAAGCATGCACTCTTGTCAACCCGTGATTATTTAGCCCGGTTGCATGAGTTCGACAATTAAAAAAAAAAAAAAAAAACAATACATCGATATGCATATCGTCCACTGAAACGCCCGACCTCAAAACCGTACGTGAGGGAAGGTGGATTATACATTGATGAGTGCATTACTTCCGTTGGGCTTCTTTAAGGCCATGCATGCGGGGGCGTTACTGCATGTCATGTTATTCTATTTAGGACGGATGTACATTGCGTTGGTGGTGAGGGCGAGTCCGGGTGTAACTGCGGGATTCATGGCACAAGAGGGCCAAAAAAACGTTAAGCTCCAGCGTTGGTGGTGAGGGCGAGTCCGGGTGTAACTGCGGGATTCATGGCACAAGAGGGCCAAAAAAACGTTAAGCTCCAGCGTTCCATTAATGCAGTACTTACTAAGTAGTTTCCGCGGTGCGGTATATCGCATATACACAATTCTCCATGTAAGGCGATTTTACAGGTCATTTCCGACTCATATGTTTAATACTGATACCATATGGTCGTACACCACCGTGACTATATATGGCGTAGGGCCCGTGGAACCAATTGGCCCAATTGGCATCAATAGAACATATCGCGCCAATTGGGCCGATGGAACCAATTGGCCCAATTGGCATCAATTCAATGGGACATATCGCACCAATTGGGCCCGTGGAACCAATTGGCCCAATTGTCATAAATAGTACATCTCGCGCCAATTGGGCCGATGGATTCAATTGGCCCAATTGGCATCAATTCATCGGGACATATGGCACCAATTGGGCCCGAGGAACCAATTGGCCCAATTGGCATAAATAGTACATCAGGCGTCAATTGAACCGATGGAACCAATTGGCCCAATTGGCATCATTTCATTGGGACAAATCGCACCAATTGGGCCCGTGGAAGCAATTGTCCCAATTGGCATAAAAAGTACATATCGCGCCAATTGGGCCTACGGAACCAATTGGCGCAATTGGCATTAATTCATTGGGACAAATCGCACCAATTGGGCTCGTGGAACCAATTGGCCCAATTGGCATAAAAAGTACATATCGCGCCAATTGGGCCGATGGAACCAATTGGCCCAATTGGCATCAATTCATTGGCAAATATCGCACCAATTGGGCCCGTGGAACCAATAGGCCCAATTGGCATAAATAGTACATCTGGCGCCAATTGGGCCGAAGGAAACAATTGGCCCAATTATCATCAATTCATTGGGACATACCGCACCAAATGGGCCCGTGGAACCAATTGGCCCAATTGGCACGAATAGGATATTTTGCGCCAATTGGGCCGATGGAACCAATTGGCCCAATTCGCATCAATTCATTGGGACATATCACACAAATTGGGCCCGTGGAACCAATTGGCCCAATTGGCATATATGGTACATCTCGCTCCAATTGGGCCGATGGAACCAATTGGCCCAATTGGCATCAATTCATTTGGACATATCACGCCAATTGGGCCCGTGGAACCAATTGGCCCAATTGGCATCAATAGGACATATCGCGCCAATTGGGCCGATGGAACCAATTGCCCTATTGGCATCAATTCATTGGGACATATCCCACCAATTGGGCCCGTGGAACCAATTGGCCCAATTGGCATCAATGGGACATCTCGCACCAATTGGGCCGATGGACTCAATTGGCCCAATTGGCATCAATTCATTGGGACATATGGCACCAATTGGGCCCGTGGAACCAATTGGCCCAATTGGCATAAATAGTCCATATGGCGCCAATTGGGCCGATGGAACCAATTGGCCCAATTGGCATCAATTCATTGGGACACATCGCACCAATTGGGCCCGTGGAACCAATTGGCCCAATTGGCATAAATAATACATATGGCGCCAATTGGGCCGATGGAACCAATTGGCTCAATGGGCATCAATTCATCGGGACATATCGCACCAATTGGGCCCGCGGAACCAATTGGCGCAAATGGCATCAATAGAACATCTGGCGCCAATTGGGCCGATGGAACCAATTGGCCCGATTGGCATCAATTCATTGGGACAAATCGCACCAATTGGTCCACTGGAACCAATTGGCTCAATTGACATAAACAGTACATATCGCTCCAATTGGGCCGATCGAACCAATTGGCCCAATTGGCATCAATTCATAAGGACATATCGCACCAATTGGGCCCGTGGAACCAATTGGCCCAATTGGCATAAATAGGACATATCGGCACAATTCGGCCGATGGAACCAATTGCCCCAATTGGCACCAATTCATCGGGACCTTTCGCACCAATTGGGCTCGTGGAACCAATTGGCCCAATGGGCATTAATAGTACATTTGTCGCCAATTGGGCCGATGGTACCAATTGGCCCAATTGGCATTAATTCATTGGGACATATCGCACCAATATTGGGCTCGTGGAACCAATTGGCCCAAATGGCATGAATGGTGCATATCGCGCCATTTGGGCCGATGGAACCAATTGGCCCAATTGGCACCAATTCATCGGGACGTTTCGCACCAATTAGGCCCGCCGAACCAATTGGCCCAATGGGCATTAATAGAACATCTGGCGCCAATTGGGCCGATGGTACCAATTGGCTCAATTGGCATTAATTCATTGGGACATATCGCACCAATTGGGCCCGTGGAACCAATTGGGCCCGTGGAACCTATTGGCCCAATTGGCATAAATAGCACATATGGCGCCAATTGGGCTGATGGAACCAATTGGCCCAATTGGCACCAATTCATTGGGACAAATCGCACCAATTGGGCCCGTGGAACCAATTGGCCCAAGTGGCATAAATGGTACATATCGCGCCATTTGGGCCGATGGAACCAATTGGCCCAATTGGCACCAATTCATCGGGACGTTTCGCACCAATTAGGCCCGCCGAACCAATTGGCCCAATGGGCATTAATAGAACATCTGGCGCCAATTGGGCCGATAGTACCAATTGGCTCAATTGGCATTAATTCATTGGGACATATCGCACCAATTGGGCCCGTGGAACCAATTGGGCCCGTGGAACCTATTGGCCCAATTGGCATAAATAGCACATATGGCGCCAATTGGGCTGATGGAACCAATTGGCCCAATGGGCATCAATTCATCGGGACATATCGCACCAATTGTGCCCAAGGAACCAATTGGCCCAATTGGCATAAATAGTACATCAGGCGTCAATTGAACCGATGGAACCAATTGGCCCAATTGGCATCATTTCATTGGGACAAATCACACCAATTGGGCCCGTGGAAGCAATTGTCCCAATTGGCATTAATAGTACATATCGCGCCAATTGGGCCAACGGAACCATTTGGCCCAATTGGCATCAATTCATTGGGACAAAAAGCACCAATTGGGCTCGTGGAACCAATGGGCCCAATTGGCATAAAAAGTACATATCGCGACAATTGGGCTGATGGAACCAATTGGCCCAATTGGCATCAATTCATTGGGACATATGGCACCAATTGGGCCCGTGGAACCAATTGGCCCAATTGGCATTAATAGTCCATATGGCGCCAATTGGGCCGATGGAACCCATTGGCCCAATTGGCATCAATTCATTGGGACACATCGCACCAATTGGGCCCGTGGAACCAATTGGCCCAATTGGCATAAATAATACATTTGGCGCCAATTGGGCCGATGGAACCAATTGGCCCAATGGGCATCAATTCATCGGGACATATCGCACCAATTGGGCCCGTGGAACCAATTGGCGCAAATGGCATTAATAGTACATCTGGCGCCAATTGGGCCGATGGAACCAATTGGCCCAATTGGCATCAATTCATTGGGAAATATCGCACCTATTGGGCCCGTGGAACCAAATGGCCCAAATGGCATAAATAGTACATCTGGAGCCAATTGGGCAGATGGAACCAATTGGCCCAATGGGCATCAATCCATCGGGACATATCCCACCAATTGGGCCTGGCATCAATTCATTGGGACATATCGCACCAATTGGGCCCGAGGAACCAATTGGCCCAATTGGCATAAATAGTACATCAGGCGACAATTGAACCGATGGAACCAATTGGCCCAATTGGCATCAATTCATTGGGACATATCGCACCAATTGGGCCCGTGGAACCAATTGGCCCAATAGGCATAAATAGGACATATCGCGCCAATTGGGGCCGATGGAACCAATTGGCCCAATTGGCACCATTTCATCGGGACCTTTTGCACCAATTGGGCCCGTGGAACCAATTGGCCCAATGGGCATTAATAGTACATCTGGCGCCAATTGGGCCGATGGTACCAATTGGCCCAATTGGCATTAATTCATTGGGACATATCGCACCAATTGGGCCCGTGGAACCAATTGGCCCAATTGGCATGAGTAGTACATATCGCGCCAATTGGGCCGATGGAACCAATTGGCCCAATTGGCATTAATTCATTGGGACATATCGCACCATTTGGGCCCGTGGAACCGATTGGCCAATTGGCATAAAAAGTACATATGGCGCCAATTGGGCCGATGGAACCAATTGGCCCAATGGGCATCAATTCATCGCGACATATCGCACCAATTGGGCCCGTGGAACCTATTGGCCCAATTGGCATAAATAGCACATCTCGTGCCAATTGGGCCGATGGATTCAATTGGCCCAATTGGCATCAATTCATCGGGACATATGGCACCGATTGGGCCCGAGGAACCAATTGGCCCAATTGGCATAAATAGTACATCAGGCGTCAATTGAACCGATGGAACCAATTGGCCCAATTGGCATCATTTCATTGGGACAAATCGCACCAATTGTGCCTGTGGAACCAATAGTCCCAATAGGCATAAATAGTACATATCGCGCCAATTGGGCCAACGGAACCAATTGGCCCAATTGGCATTAATTCATTGGGACAAATCGCACCAATTGGGCTCGTGGAACCAATTGGCCCAATTGGCATAAAAAGTACATATCGCGCCAATTGGGCCGATGGAACCAACTGGCCCAATTGGCATCAATTCATTGGCAAATATCGAGCCAATTGGGCCGATGGAACCAATTGGCCCAATTAGCATCAATTCATTGGGACATACCGCACCAATTGGGCCCGTGGAACCAATTGGCCCAATTGGCACGAATAGGATATTTCGCGCCAATTGGGCTGATGGAACCAATTGCCCAATTGGCATCAATTCATTGGGACGTATCCCACCAATTGGGCCCGTGGAACCAATTGGCCTAATTGGCATAAATAGGACATATCACGCCAATTGGGCCGATGGAACCAATTGGCCCAATTGCCACCAATTCAATGGGACATATCGCACCAATTGGGCCCGTGGAACCAATTGGCCCAATTGGCATCAATAGAACATATCGCGCCAATTGGGCCGATGGAACCAATTGGCCCAATTGGCATCAATTCAATGGGACATATCGCACCAATTGGGCCCGTGGAACCAATTGGCTCAATTGACATAAACAGTACATATCGCTCCAATTGGGCCGATGAAACCAATTGGCACAATTTGCATGAATTCATAGGGACATATCGCACCAATTGGGCCCGTGGAACCAATTGGCCCAATAGGCACAAATAGGACATATCGCGCAAATTGTGCCGATGGAAGCAATTGGCCCAATTGGCACCATTTCATCGGGACCTTTCGCACCAATTGGGCCCGTGGAACCAATTGGCCCAATGGGCATTAATAGTACATCTGGCGCCAATCGGGCCGATGGTACCAATTGGCCCAATTGGCATTAATTCATTGGGACATGTCGCACCAATTGGGCCCGTTGAACCAATTGGCCTAATTGGCATGAATAGTACATGTCGCGCCAATTGGGCCGATGGAACCAATTGGCCCAATTGCCACCAATTCATTGGGACATATCGCACCAATTGGACCCGTGGAACCAATTGGCCCAATTGGCATCAATAGGACATATGGCACCAATTGGGCCCGAGGAACCAATTGGCCCAATTGGCATAAATAGTACATCAGGCGTCAATTGAACCGATGGAACCAATTGGCCCAATTGGCATCATTTCATTGGGACAAATCGCACCAATTGGGCCCGTGGAACCAATTGGCCCAATTGGCATAAAAAGTACATATCGCGCCAATTGGGCTGATGGAACCAATTGGCCTAATTGGCATCAATTCATTGGGACAAATCGCACCAATTGGGCCCGTGGAACCAATTGGCCCAATTGGCATAAAAAGTACATATCGCGCCAATTGGGCCGATGGAACCAATTGGCCCAATAGGCATAAATAGGACATATCGCGCCAATTGGGCCGATGGAACCAATGGGCCCAATTGGCACCATTTCATCGGGACCTTTCGCACCAATTGGGCCCGTGGAACCAATTGGCCCAATGGGCATTAATAGTACATCTGGCGCCAATTGGGCCGATGGTACAAATTGGCCCAATTGGCATTAATTTATTGGGACATATCGCACCAATTGGGCCCGTGGAACCAATTGGCCCAATTGGCATGAATAGTACATATCGCGCCAATTGGGCCGATGGAACCAATTGGCACAATTGGCACGAATAGGATACTTCGCGCCAATTGGGCCGATGGAACCAATTGGCCCAATTGGCATCAATTCATTGGGAAATATCGCACCTATTGGGCCCGTGGAACCAAATGGCCCAAATGGCATAAATAGTACATCTGGAGCCAATTGGGCAGATAGAACCAATTGGCCCAATGGGCATCAATCCATCGGGACATATCCCACCAATTGGGCCTGGCATCAATTCATTGGGACATATCGCACCAATTGGGCCCGAGGAACCAATTGGCCCAATTGGCATAAATAGTACATCAGGCGACAATTGAACCGATGGAACCAATTGGCCCAATTGGCATCAATTCATTGGGACATATCGCACCAATTGGGCCCGTGGAACCAATTGGCCCAATAGGCATAAATAGGACATATCGCGCCAATTGGGGCCGATGGAACCAATTGGCCCAATTGGCACCATTTCATCGGGACCTTTTGCACCAATTGGGCCCGTGGAACCAATTGGCCCAATGGGCATTAATAGTACATCTGGCGCCAATTGGGCCGATGGTACCAATTGGCCCAATTGGCATTAATTCATTGGGACATATCGCACCAATTGGGCCCGTGGAACCAATTGGCCCAATTGGCATGAGTAGTACATATCGCGCCAATTGGGCCGATGGAACCAATTGGCCCAATTGGCATTAATTCATTGGGACATATCGCACCATTTGGGCCCGTGGAACCGATTGGCCAATTGGCATAAAAAGTACATATGGCGCCAATTGGGCCGATGGAACCAATTGGCCCAATGGGCATCAATTCATCGCGACATATCGCACCAATTGGGCCCGTGGAACCTATTGGCCCAATTGGCATAAATAGCACATCTCGTGCCAATTGGGCCGATGGATTCAATTGGCCCAATTGGCATCAATTCATCGGGACATATGGCACCGATTGGGCCCGAGGAACCAATTGGCCCAATTGGCATAAATAGTACATCAGGCGTCAATTGAACCGATGGAACCAATTGGCCCAATTGGCATCATTTCATTGGGACAAATCGCACCAATTGTGCCTGTGGAACCAATAGTCCCAATAGGCATAAATAGTACATATCGCGCCAATTGGGCCAACGGAACCAATTGGCCCAATTGGCATTAATTCATTGGGACAAATCGCACCAATTGGGCTCGTGGAACCAATTGGCCCAATTGGCATAAAAAGTACATATCGCGCCAATTGGGCCGATGGAACCAACTGGCCCAATTGGCATCAATTCATTGGCAAATATCGAGCCAATTGGGCCGATGGAACCAATTGGCCCAATTAGCATCAATTCATTGGGACATACCGCACCAATTGGGCCCGTGGAACCAATTGGCCCAATTGGCACGAATAGGATATTTCGCGCCAATTGGGCCGATGGAACCAATTGGCCCAATTCGCATCAATTCATTGGGACGTATCGCACAAATTGGGCCCGTGGAACCAATTGGCCCAATTGGCATCAATTCATTTGGACATATCACGCCAATTGGGCCCGTGGAACCAATTGGCCCAATTGGCATCAATAGGACATATCGCGCCAATTGGGCTGATGGAACCAATTGCCCAATTGGCATCAATTCATTGGGACGTATCCCACCAATTGGGCCCGTGGAACCAATTGGCCTAATTGGCATAAATAGGACATATCACGCCAATTGGGCCGATGGAACCAATTGGCCCAATTGCCACCAATTCAATGGGACATATCGCACCAATTGGGCCCGTGGAACCAATTGGCCCAATTGGCATCAATAGAACATATCGCGCCAATTGGGCCGATGGAACCAATTGGCCCAATTGGCATCAATTCAATGGGACATATCGCACCAATTGGGCCCGTGGAACCAATTGGCTCAATTGACATAAACAGTACATATCGCTCCAATTGGGCCGATGAAACCAATTGGCACAATTTGCATGAATTCATAGGGACATATCGCACCAATTGGGCCCGTGGAACCAATTGGCCCAATAGGCACAAATAGGACATATCGCGCAAATTGTGCCGATGGAAGCAATTGGCCCAATTGGCACCATTTCATCGGGACCTTTCGCACCAATTGGGCCCGTGGAACCAATTGGCCCAATGGGCATTAATAGTACATCTGGCGCCAATCGGGCCGATGGTACCAATTGGCCCAATTGGCATTAATTCATTGGGACATGTCGCACCAATTGGGCCCGTTGAACCAATTGGCCTAATTGGCATGAATAGTACATGTCGCGCCAATTGGGCCGATGGAACCAATTGGCCCAATTGCCACCAATTCATTGGGACATATCGCACCAATTGGACCCGTGGAACCAATTGGCCCAATTGGCATCAATAGGACATATGGCACCAATTGGGCCCGAGGAACCAATTGGCCCAATTGGCATAAATAGTACATCAGGCGTCAATTGAACCGATGGAACCAATTGGCCCAATTGGCATCATTTCATTGGGACAAATCGCACCAATTGGGCCCGTGGAACCAATTGGCCCAATTGGCATAAAAAGTACATATCGCGCCAATTGGGCTGATGGAACCAATTGGCCTAATTGGCATCAATTCATTGGGACAAATCGCACCAATTGGGCCCGTGGAACCAATTGGCCCAATTGGCATAAAAAGTACATATCGCGCCAATTGGGCCGATGGAACCAATTGGCCCAATAGGCATAAATAGGACATATCGCGCCAATTGGGCCGATGGAACCAATGGGCCCAATTGGCACCATTTCATCGGGACCTTTCGCACCAATTGGGCCCGTGGAACCAATTGGCCCAATGGGCATTAATAGTACATCTGGCGCCAATTGGGCCGATGGTACAAATTGGCCCAATTGGCATTAATTTATTGGGACATATCGCACCAATTGGGCCCGTGGAACCAATTGGCCCAATTGGCATGAATAGTACATATCGCGCCAATTGGGCCGATGGAACCAATTGGCACAATTGGCACGAATAGGATACTTCGCGCCAATTGGGCCGATGGAACCAATTGGCACAATTCGCATCAATTCATTGGGACCTATCGCACCAATTGGGCCCGTGGAACCAATTGGCCCAATTGGCATAAACAGTGCATATCGCGCCAATTGGGCCGATGGAACCAATTGGCCCAATAGGCATAAATAGGACATATCGCGCCAATTGGGCCGATGGAACCAATGGGCCCAATTGGCACCATTTCATCGGGACCTTTCGCACCAATTGGGCCCGTGGAACCAATTGGCCCAATGGGCATTAATAGTACATCTGGCGCCAATTGGGCCGATGGTACAAATTGGCCCAATTGGCATTAATTTATTGGGACATATCGCACCAATTGGGCCCGTGGAACCAATTGGCCCAATTGGCAAGAATAGTACATATCGCGCCAATTGGGCCGATGGAACCAATTGGCACAATTGGCATTAATTCATTGGGACATATCGCACCAATTGGGCCCGTGGAACCGATTGGCCCAATTGGCATAAAAAGTACATATGGCGCCAATTGGGCCAATGGAACAAATGGGCCCAATTGGCATCAATTCATTGGGAAATATCGCACCAATTGGGCCCGTAGAACCATTTGGCCCAATTGGCATAAATAGTACATCTGGCGCCAATTGGGCCGATGGAACCAATTGCCCCAATTTTCATCAATTCATTGGGACATGTCGCACCAATTGGGCCCGTGGAATCAATTGGCCCAATTGGTATAAATAGTCCATACTGCGCCAAATGGTCCGATGGAACCGATTGGGTTCGTGGAACCTATTGGCCCAATTGGCATAAATAGCACTTATGGCACCAATTGGGCCGATGGAACCAATTGGCCCAATTGGCAGTAATAGTACATATGGCGCCAATTGGGCCGATGGAACCAATTGGGCCCGTGGAACCAATAGGCCCAATTGGCATAAATAGCACATATGGCGCCAATTGGGCCGATGGAACCAATTGGCCCAATGGGCATCAATTCATTGGGAAATATCGCACCAATTGGGCCCGTGGAACCAATAGGCCCAATTGGCATAAATAGTACATCTGGCGCCAATTGGGACGATGGAACCAATTGGCCCAATTTGCATCAATTCATTGGGACATACCGCACCAATTGGGTCCGTGGAACAAATTGTCCCAATTGGCACGAATAGGATATTTCGCGCCAATTGGGCCGATGGAACCAATTGGCCCAATTCGCATCAATTCATTGGGACATATCGCACAAATTGGGCCCGTGGAACCAATTGGCCCAATTGGCATGTATGGTACATCTCGCTCCAATTGGGCCGATGGAACCAATTGGCCCAATTGGCATCAAATCATTTGGACATATCACGCCAATTGGGCCCGTGGAACCAATTGGCCCAATTGGCATCAATAGGACATATCGCGCCAATTGGGCCGATGGAACCAATTGCCCAATTGGCATCAATTCATTGGGACATATCGCACCTATTGGGCTCGTGGAACCAATTGGCCCAAATGGCATAAATAGTACATCTGGAGCCAATTGGGCAGATGGAACCAATTGGCCCAATGGGCATCAATCCATCGGGACATATCCCACCAATTGGGCCTGGCATCAATTCATTGGGACATATCGCACCAATTGGGCCCGAGGAACCAATTGGCCCAATTGGCATAAATAGTACATCAGGTGACAATTGAACCGATGGAACCAATTGGCCCTATTGGCATCAATTCATTGGGACAAATCGCACCAAATGGGCCCGTGGAACCAATTGGCCCAATAGGCATAAATAGGACATATCGCGCAAATTGGGCCGATGGAAGCAATTGGCCCAATTGGCATTAATTCATTGGGACATATCGCACCAATTGGGCCCGTTGAACCAATTGGCCCAATTGGCATGAATAGTACATGTCGCGCCAATTGGGCCGATGGAACCAATTGGCCCATTGGGCATTAATAGTACATCTGGCGCCAATTGGGCCGATGGAACCAATTGGGCCAATTGGCATCAATTCAATGGGACATATCGCACCAATTAGGCCCGTGGAACCAATCGGCCCAATTGGCATAAATAGTACATCTCGCGCCAAATGGGCCGATGGAATCAATTGGCCCAATTGGCATCAATTCATTGGGACATATGGCACCAATTGGGCCCGAGGATCCAATTGGCCCAATTGGCATAAATAGTACATCAGGCGTCAATTGAACCGATGGAACCAATTGGCCCAATTGGCATCATTTCATTGGGACAAATCGCACCAATTGGGCCCGTGGAACCAATTGGCCTAATTGGCAAAAAAAGTACATATCGCGCCAATTGGGCCGATGGAACCAATTGGTCCAATTGGCATCAATTCATTGGGACAAATCGCACCAATTGGGCCCGTGGAACCAATTGGCCGAATTGGCATAAAAAGTACATATCGCGCCAATTGGGCCGATGGAACCAATTGGCCCAATTGGCCCAATTGGCATCAATTCATTGGGAAATATCGCACCAATTGGGCCCGTAGAACCAATTGGCCCAATTGGCATAAATAGTACATCAGGCGTCAATTGAACCGATGGAACCAATAGGCCCAATTGGCATCAATTCATTGGGACAAATCGCACCAATTGGGCCCGTGGAACCAATTGGCTCAATTGACATAAACAGTACGTATCGCTCCAATTGGGCCGATGGAACCAATTGGCACAATTGGCATGAATTCATAGGGACATATCGCACCAATTGGGCCCGTGGAACCAATTGGCCCAATAGGCTTAAATAGGACATATCGCGCAAATTGGGCCGATGGAAGCAATTGGCCCAATAGGCACCAATTCATCGGGACCTTTCGCACCAATTGGGCCCGTGGAACCAATTGGCCCAATGGGCATTAGTAGCACATCTGGCGCCAATTGGGCCGATGGTACCAATTGGCCCAATTGGCATTAATTCACTGGGACATATCGCACCAATTGGGCCCGTTGAACCAATTGGCCCAATTGGCATGAATAGTACATGTCGCGCCAATTGGGCCGATGGAACCAATTGGCCCAATTGCCACCAATTCATTGGGACATATCGCACCAATTGGGCCCGTGGAACCAATTGGCCCAATTGGCATCAATAGGACATATCGCGCCAATTGGGCCGATGGAACCAATAGGGCCATTTGGCATCAATTCAATGGGATATATCGCACCAATTAGGCCCGTGGAACCAATTGGCCCAATTGGCATAAATAGTACATCTCGCGCCAAATGGGCCGAAGGAATCAATTGGCCCAATTGGCATCAATTCATTGGGACATATGGCACCAATTGGGCCCGAGGAACCAAATGGCCCAATTGGCATAAATAGTACATCAGGCGTCAATTGAACCGATGGAACCAATTGGCCCAATTGGCATCATTTCATTGGGACAAATCGCACCAATTGGGCCCGTGGAACCAATTGGCCCAATTGGCATAAAAAGTACATATCGCGCCAATTGGGCCGATGGAACCAATTGGCCCAATTGGCATCAATTCATTGGGACAAATCGCACCAATTGGGCCCGTGGAACCAATTGGCCCAATTGGCATAAAAAGTACATACCGCGCCAATTGGGCCGATGGAACCAATTGGCCCAATTGGCCCATTTGGCATCAATTCGTTGGGAAATATCGCACCAATTGGGCGCGTGGAACCAATAGGCCCAATTGGCATAAATAGTACATCTGGCACCAATTGGGACGATGGAACCAATTGGTCCAATTTGCATCAATTCATTGGGACATACCGCACCAATTGGGTCCGTGGAACCAATTGGCCCAATTGGCACGAATAGGATATTTCGCGCCAATTGGGCCGATGGAACCAATTGGCACAATTCGCATCAATTCATTGGGACATATCGCACCAATTGGGTCCGTGGAACCAGTTGGCCCAATTGGCATAAAAAGTACATATCGCGCCAATTGGGCCGATGGAACCAATTGGCCCAATAGGCATCAATAGGACATATCGCGCCAATTGGGCCGATGGAACCAATTGGGCCCGTGGAACCAATTGGCCCAATGGGCATTAAAAGAGTACATCTGGCGCCAATTGGGCCGATGGTACAAATTGGCCCAATTGGCATTAATTCATTGCGACATATCGCACCAATTGGGTCCGTGGAACAAATTGGCCCAATTGGCATGAATAGAACATATCGCGCCAATTGGGCAGTTGGAACCAATTGGCCCAATTGGCATTAATTCATTGGGACATATCGCACCAATTGGGCCCGTGGAACCGATTGGCCCAATTGGCATAAAAAGTACATATGGCGCCAATTGGGCCGATGGAACAAATGGGCCCAATTGGCGTCAATTCATTGGGAAATATCGCACCAATTGGGCCCGTAGAACCAATTGGCCCAATTGGCATGAATAGTACATCTGGCGCCAATTGGGCCGATGGAACCAATTGCCCCAATTTTCATCAATTCATTGGGACATGTCGCACCAATTGGGCCCGTGGAACCAATTGGCCCAATTGGCATAAATAGTCCATACTGCGCCAATTGGGCCGATGGAACCGATTGGGTTCGTGGAACCTATTGGCCCAATTGGCATCAATAGCACTTATGGCGCCAATTGGGCCGATGGAACCAATTGGCCCAATTGGCAGAAATAGTACATATGGCGCCAATTGGGCCGATGGAACCAATTGGGCCTGTGGAACCTATAGGCCCAATTGGCATAAATAGCACATATGGCGCCAATTGGGCCGATGGAACCATTTGGCCCAATGGGCATCAATTCATTGGGAAATATCACACCAATTGGGCCCGTGGAACCAATTGGCCCAATGGGCATTAATAGTACATCTGGCGCCAATTGGGCCGATGGTACCAATTGGCCCAATTGGCATTAATTCATTGGGACATATCGCACCAATTGGGCCCGTGGAACCAATTGGCCCAATTGGCATGAATAGTGCACATCGCGCCAATTGGGCCGATGGAACCAATTGGCCCAATTGGCATTAATTCATTGGGACATATCGCACCAATTGGGCCCGTGGAACCGATTGGCCCAATCGGCATAAAAAGTACATATGGCGCCAATTGGGCCGATGGAACTAATGGGCCCAATTGGCATCAATTCATTGGGAAATATCGCACCAATTGGGCCCGTAGAACCAATTGGCCCAATTGGCATAAATAGTACATCTGGCGCCAATTGGGCCGATGGAACCAATTGCCCCAAGTTTCATCAATTCATTGGGACATGTCGCACCAATTGGGCCCGTGGAACCAATTGGCCCAATTGGCATAAATAGTCCATACTGCGCCAATTGGGCCGATGGAACCGATTGGGTTCGTGGAACCTATTGGCCCAATTGGCATAAATAGCACTTATGGCACCAATTGGGCCGATGGAACCAATTGGCCCAATTAGCATCAATTCATTGGGACATACCGCACCATTTGGGCCCATGGAACCAATTGGCCCAATTGGCACGAATAGGATATTTCGCGCCAATTGGGCCGATGGAACCAATTGGCCCAATTGGCATCAATTCATTGGGACATATCGCACAAATTGGGCCCGTGGAACCAATTGGCCCAATTGGCATCAATGGGACATCTCGCTCCAATTGGGCCAATGGAACCAATTCCCCTAATGGCATCAATTCATTGGGACATATCGCACCATTTGGGCCCGTGGAACCAATTGGCCTAATTGGCATAAATAGGACATATCACGCCAATTGGGCCGATGGAACCAATTGGCCCAATTGCCACCAATTCATTGGGACATATCGCGCCAATTGGGCCGACGGAACCAATTGGGCCAATTGGCATCAATTCACTGGGACATATGGCACCAATTGGGCCCGAGGAACCAATTGGCCCAATTTGCATAAATAGTACATTAGGCGTCAATTGAACCGATGGAACCAATTGGCCCAATTGGCATCATTTCAATGGGACAAATCGCATTTGATGCCAATTGGGCCATTTGGTTCCACGGGCCCAATTGGTGCGACATGTCCCAATGAATTGATGCCCATTGGGCCAATTGGTTCCATCGGCCCAATTGGCGCCATATGTACTATTTATGCCAATTGGGCCAATTGGTTCCACGGGCCCAATTGGTGCGATATGTCGCAATGAATTGATGCCAATTGGGCCATTTGGTTCCACGGGCCGAATTGGTGCGATTTGTCCCAATGAAATGATGCCAATTGGTTCCATCGGCCCAATTCACGCCAGATGTACTATATATGCCAATTGGGCCAATTGTTTCCACGGGCCCAATTGGTGCGATATGTCCCAATGAAGTGATGCCAATTGGGCCAATTGGTTCCATCGGCCCAATTAGCGCGATATGTCCTTTTTATGCCAATTGGGCCAATTGGTTCCACGGGCCCAATTGGTGCGATTTGTCCCAATGAATTGATGCCAATTGGGCCAATTGGTTAGGTCGGCTCAATTGGCGCGATATGTACAATTTATGCCAATTGGGCCAATTGGTTCCACGGGCCCAATTGGTGCGATATGTCGCAATGAATTGATGCCAAACGGGCCAATTGGTTCCTCGGGTCGAATTGGTGAGATTTGTCCCAATGAAATGATGCCAATTGGGCCAATTGGTTCCGTCAGCCCAATTCACGCCAGACTTACTATATATGCCAATTGGGCCAATTGGTTCCACGGGCCCAATTTGTGCGATATGTCCCAATGAATTGATGGCAATTGGGCCAATTGGTTCCATCGGCCCAATTAGCGCGATATGGCCTTCTTATGCCAATTGGGCCAATTGGTTCCACGGGCCCATTTGGTGCGATATGTTCCAATGAATTGATGCCATTTGGGCCAATTGGTTCCATCGGCCCAATTGGCGCCATATGTACTGTTTATGCCAATTGGGCCAATTGGTTCTACGGGCCCAATTGGTGCGATATGTCCCAATGAATTGATGCCAATTGGGCCAATTGGTTCCACGGGCCCAATTGGCGCGATATGTACTATGTATGCCAATATGGCCAATTGGTTCCACGGGCCCAATTGGTGCGATATGTCCCAATGAATTGATGCCAATTGGGCATTTGGTTCCATTGACCCAATTGTCGCCAGATGTAATACTAATGCCCATTGGGCCAATTGGTTCCACGGGCCCAATTGGTGCGAAAGGTCCCGATGAATTGGTGCCAATTGGGCCAATTGGTTCCATCGGCCCAATTGCCGCCAGATGTACTATTAATGCCCATTGGGCCAATTGGTTCCACGGGCCCAATTGGTGCGAAAGGTCCCGATGAATTGGTGCCAATTGGGCCAATTGGTTCCATCGCCCCAATTGGCGCGATATGTCCTATTTATGCCAATTGGGCCAATTGGTTCCACGGGCCTAATTGGTGCGATATGTCCCAATGAATTGATGCCAATTGGGCCAATTGGTTCCATTGGCCAAATTGGCGCGATATGTCCTATTGATGCCAATTGGGCCAATTGGTTCCACGGGCCCAATTGGTGCGACATGTCCCAATGAATTGATGCCCATTGGGCCAATTGGTTCCATCGGCCCAATTGGCGCCATATGTACTATTTATGCCAATTGGGCCAATTGGTTCCACGGTCCCAATTGGTGCGATATGTTGCAATGAATTGATGCCATTTGAGCCAATTGGTTCCACGGGCCGAATTGGTGCGATTTGTCCCAATGAAATGATGCCAATTGGTTCCATCGGCCCAATTCATGCCAGATGTACTATATATGCCAATTGGGCCAATTGTTTCCACGGGCCCAATTGGTGCGATGTGTCCCAATGAAGTGATGCCAATTGGGCCAATTGGTTCCATCGGCCCAATTAGCGCGATATGGCCTTTTTATGCCAATTGGGCCAATTGGTTCCACGGGCCCAATTGGTGCGATTTGTCCCAATGAATTGATGCCAATTGGGCCAATTGGTTACGTCGGCTCAATTGGCGCGATATGTACTATTTATGCCAATTGGGCCAATTGGTTCCACGGGCCCAATTGGTGCGATATGTCGCAATGAATTGATGCCAATTGGGCCAATTGGTTCCACGGGCCGAATTGGTGAGATTTGTCCCAATGAAACGATGCCAATTGGGCCAATTGGTTCCGTCAGCCCAATTCACGCCAGATTTACTATATATGCCAATTGGGCCAATTGGTTCCACGGGCCCAATTGGTGCGATATGTTCCAATGAATTGATGCCATTTGGGCCAATTGGTTCCATCGGCCCAATTGGCGCCATATGTACTGTTTATGCCAATTGGGCCAATTGGTTCTACGGGCCCAATTGGTGCGATATGTCCCAATGAATTGATGCCAATTGGGCCAATTGGTTCCACGGGCCCAATTGGCGCGATATGTACTATGTATGCCAATATGGCCAATTGGTTCCACGGGCCCAATTGGTGCGATATGTCCCAATGAATTGATGCCAATTGGGCATTTGGTTCCATTGACCCAATTGTCGCCAGATGTAATACTAATGCCCATTGGGCCAATTGGTTCCACGGGCCCAATTGGTGCGAAAGGTCCCGATGAATTGGTGCCAATTGGGCCAATTGGTTCCATCGGCCCAATTGCCGCCAGATGTACTATTAATGCCCATTGGGCCAATTGGTTCCACGGGCCCAATTGGTGCGAAAGGTCCCGATGAATTGGTGCCAATTGGGCCAATTGGTTCCATCGCCCCAATTGGCGCGATATGTCCTATTTATGCCAATTGGGCCAATTGGTTCCACGGGCCTAATTGGTGCGATATGTCCCAATGAATTGATGCCAATTGGGCCAATTGGTTCCATTGGCCAAATTGGCGCGATATGTCCTATTGATGCCAATTGGGCCAATTGGTTCCACGGGCCCAATTGGTGCGACATGTCCCAATGAATTGATGCCCATTGGGCCAATTGGTTCCATCGGCCCAATTGGCGCCATATGTACTATTTATGCCAATTGGGCCAATTGGTTCCACGGTCCCAATTGGTGCGATATGTTGCAATGAATTGATGCCATTTGAGCCAATTGGTTCCACGGGCCGAATTGGTGCGATTTGTCCCAATGAAATGATGCCAATTGGTTCCATCGGCCCAATTCATGCCAGATGTACTATATATGCCAATTGGGCCAATTGTTTCCACGGGCCCAATTGGTGCGATGTGTCCCAATGAAGTGATGCCAATTGGGCCAATTGGTTCCATCGGCCCAATTAGCGCGATATGGCCTTTTTATGCCAATTGGGCCAATTGGTTCCACGGGCCCAATTGGTGCGATTTGTCCCAATGAATTGATGCCAATTGGGCCAATTGGTTACGTCGGCTCAATTGGCGCGATATGTACTATTTATGCCAATTGGGCCAATTGGTTCCACGGGCCCAATTGGTGCGATATGTCGCAATGAATTGATGCCAATTGGGCCAATTGGTTCCACGGGCCGAATTGGTGAGATTTGTCCCAATGAAACGATGCCAATTGGGCCAATTGGTTCCGTCAGCCCAATTCACGCCAGATTTACTATATATGCCAATTGGGCCAATTGGTTCCACGGGCCCAATTGGTGCGATATGTCCCAATGAATTGATGGCATTTGGGCCCATTGGTTCCATCGGCCCAATTAGCGCGATATGGCCTTCTTATGCCAATTGGGCCAATTGATTCCACGGGCCCAATTGGTGCGATATGTTCCAATGAATTGATGCCAATTGGGCCAATTGGTTCCATCGGCCCAATTAGCGCCAGATGTACTATTAATGCCCATTGGGCCAATTGGTTCCACGGGCCCAATTGGTGCGAAAGGTCCTGATGAATTGGTGCCAATTGGGCCAATTGGTTCCATCGGACCAATTGGCGCGATATGTACAATTTATGCCAATTGGGCCATTTGGTTCCACGGGCCCAATTGGTGCGATTTGCCCAATGAATTGATGCCAATTGGGCCAATTGGTTACGTCGGCCCAATTGGCGCGATATGTAGTATTTATGCGATTTGGGCCATTTGGTTCCACGGGCCCAATTGTTGCGATATGTCCCAATGAATTGATGCCAATTGGGCCAATTGGTTCCATCGGCCCAATTGGCGCGATGTGTACTATTTATGCGATTTGGGCCATTTGGTTCCACGGGCCCAATTGTTGCGATATGTCCCAATGAATTGATGCCAATTGGGCCAATTGGTTCCATCGGCCCAATTGGCGCGATATGTCCTATTGATGCTAATTGGGCCAATTGGTTCCACGGGCCCAATTGGTGCGATATGTCCAGATGAATTGATGCCCATTGGGCCATTTGGTTGAATCGGCCAAATTGGCGCCATATGTACTATATATGCCAATTGGGCCAATTGGTTCCACGGGCCCAAT
The DNA here is from genome assembly GCA_963681505.1 of Eunapius fragilis. Taxonomy (NCBI): domain Eukaryota; kingdom Metazoa; phylum Porifera; class Demospongiae; order Spongillida; family Spongillidae; genus Eunapius; species Eunapius fragilis. Next base: position 2,238,709 of record OY811975.1, on the reverse strand, counting down.
TGGTGCGGTGTGTCCCAATGAATTGATGCCATTTGGGCCAATTGGTTCCATCGGTCCAATTGGCGCGATATGTCCTATTGATGCCAATTGGGACAAATGGTTCCATGGGCCCAATTGGTGCGATTTGTCCCGATGAATTGATGCCCATTGGGCCAATTGGTTCCATCGGCCCAATTGGCGCCATATGTACTATTTATGCCAATTGGGCCAATTGGTTCCACGGGCCCAATTGGTGCGATGTGTCCCAATGAATTAATGCCAATTGGGCCAATTGGTTTCATCGGCCTAATAGGCGCCAGATGTACTATTAATGCCAATTGGGCCAATTGGATCCACGGGTCCAATTGGTGCGAAAGGTCTCGATGAATTGGTGCCAATTGGGCCAATTATTTGGTTCCGTCGGTCCAATTTGCGCGATATGTACTTTTTATGCCAATTGGGCCAATTGGTTCCACGGGCCCAATTGGTGCGATTTGTCCCAATGAATTGATGCCAATTGGGCCAATTGGTTACGTCGGCTCAATTGGCGCGATATGTACTATTTATGCCAATTGGGCCAATTGGTTCCACGGGCCCAATTGGTGCGATATGTCCCATTGAACTGATGCCAATTGGGCCAATTGGTTCCATCGGCCCAATTAGCGCGATATGAACTCTTTATGCCAATTGGACCAATTGGTTCCACGGGCCCAATTGGTGCGATTTGTACCAATGATTTGATGCCAATTGGGCCAATTGGTTCCATCGGCCCAATTGGCGCGATATGTACTATAGCGATGAGGGGATCCCTCACACCGAGAAGCCACCTGTGAGAATGTCCTCAGCGCCTCTGGTCGAGTAATGCAAGTATATTATTTGGGGTCGTGGCTGTGAAAAGGGACCTAGCGCATATTATAAAATTTTTCCAAGAAGTTGACCGTGCAATTAAAATGGATGCGTAATTAAACTCAATGATGGACAGACTAATTTCCAGTGAGTAAGAAAGAAGTTGAAGAGGGCTTGTATTTTGGAAACTTGAAAAAATATGCGCTAGGTCTCTTTTCGCTGCCATTATCCTATATCTAGGTACTTTCAAATCAAATCACGTAACGTACTTCCGCTTATCCGCATATCTGTAGTAAAAATTGTGACTGGTTTTTACGAAGGTTAAGAGAGATAGGTATTTTGGAAAATCTAGTTCTCGATAGTTTAAAGACAATAAAACTTCAATTTTGCCTGGATCATGAAGCTTTGAGCGCTCTTTCACGCAGTATTCCATGTACATGTAGCATCGTACGCAATATTTAAATTAAGGATGCACTGCTTTCTAATTAGAGTAAAAAGCCAACGTTGTTTATTGTACTCTTCCATGCAATGACGGCTTTTCCTCAAAAACGTCAAAAAACGTTGCAGGCAAGCAATTTCTATCTACCGTAAAACATTTAGGACGATCTGGATATGCGCATTGGATCATTGTCAGCTTGCTGTTGAATGTGTCACAGCTACGTCATTGCTTATCGTATTAAAACAGAATTTGGTTATCATAGAAAGGAATCAATACTCTGTTAGGAGATATAGTAATTGGACTTAAAATACACTTCTTTGTAGAATTGTGTAATCCAATCAACCTTCGAGCCACATAAATACGCCCTTTTTGAGGGTACATACTCGGATCCTATGTAAAAACACATTGCATCGTTGTATTGATCCATGAGCGCTATTATATGCAACTTTCAGAATTTTTGGACTGTGCGCAATAATTTATTTTCGCCACAGACAAAGTTATAGGATTGCGGGAGATGCGTTAACCAACATGCAGAGACCGTTTAAAGTGTGAATGCTTAATATTTTAACGACTCGCAATTAATATCACTCTCGTTACTCAAAATCTGATCATCATTTCAGCATACCAATTAAACAAGTAATAAAAACATTCTCTACACGAGAAGGTTGGTGGTATATAGGAATCAAAGGTGAGATGGTGGTGTAAAAAGCAAGGGAACAAGGCTTCTGATTGAAAAAGAAAAATGAAATAGACCTATATTAGCAGCATGTTGTCATATTTTATTGTGCGTGCTAATATAGGTCTATTTCATTTTTCCTTTTCAATCAGAAGCCTTGTTCCCTTGCTTTTTACACCACCATCTCACCTTTGATTCCTAGATACCACCAACCTTCTCGTGTAGAGAATGTTTTTATTACTTGTTTCCTAAATTTTTCTGGTGCATTTGGTATTGTATTTAGTTCTTGAAACGCATAGAATAAGGTAGCATAAACGTCAACTTGCGCGATCATGACAGGTTTATATTAGAATCTGCAATTCTGTTGAGGTGTGTACCAAGTATTACACTAGTCCCCAGACTATCTCCATTGAGGAGCAAAGGATTGATAAAGGTTAAAAGCGAAGCCATATAATACAAAGAATAAATGCACTCTAAGTAAACTGATCTCACGCTATAATCAGATAAACCATGCACCAAAATACATGACCAAACTGACGTAAGCAACTTTGGCGTTATACACACATTTCAAACAGCGCATATTACTGTAAAACGGAGAGACGCAGTATCTCTACCGCTGTAACTAAACTATTTCTTCCATTATAGCGATATACCATATGCATGCTTATAATTTATCGATCCAACATTTATCGATGCCGTATAAACGTACCTTTGGGTGGTCGTTTAGTTGTTCCTTTCGGTACCGCGCTTGACATACGCACGTTTGGCAGATCTGGCAGCATCTGGATCTTTCCACTTTTAGATGCTCGAGTGGAATCAGAATTGTCCTCATGAGATTATATGGTAAAACCATCGAATTTGATAACGCTGGTTATATTATACTGGTGCGTCATGAACATTGTGATAGCTGATCATGATGTAATGTGCTATTTGTAGATCAACATCAAATAAGGTACAACTAGCTTCAGCCAATTGCCCGATCGGTTAGGCGTCTAACAGATACCTGAAGATAACATGCGGACACATCCTGAAGCGATTGGTACACATGGCGTGCTTTACAAACGTTCCTGTCGTGAGTTATGCTATCCCGAAGGAAGAAAAAGAAAAAGAAGACGACGACGGAGGAGAAATTTTAGGTGCATGGGACTGGGTACGGACGATGGGGACGAGTGTTTTTGTTCTCTAAAAGTACACCGTCTTATGACATATGTATAACGCAGAACTGTTCTCCTTTTTGATATTGCTCGATTGCCACTAAAAGCGAAGTGACCGGACTCTTGGCTGTCCCGCTAGACGCGAGTGACTTTTTTAATGACATTCATGATACTGCAGGATTCCTATATGGAACCTACTCGCGTAGGTTCCGATACCCAACATATATGACGCAACATGGACCATCGTGCGCATGCGTGGTCAATTCAGTCATAACACTTTCCCCCTCTTTGAAAAGAGTAGGTTCACCAGTAGTGGCAATGTGCACCATAGAAGTCTGGGGGACGTCGAATCCGCTTAGGGTACCGTGAAGACTGCTCATTGGTTGTAGTATCTTCACTTTGCTCGGCAACGTTTCGATCATCGTTCTGCGGCGAGGCTTCCATTTCTTGACCCACAATGTCTGGACTGGTCACACAGTTACTTCCTGGTCTGGTAGATTTTGTTCAGTCCTTTGATCACGTGCACGCGATCTGTCCATTTCCGTCTCTTCAGGTTCATCATCCTCAAAAAACTGCAAGTTCGTACCAGGTGGCAACGCCCGTTCAGGACCAGTTTTTTGACCGACTAACAGATGAGGTGTCGAACCCGAAGGTAGTGCAGTCTCTATCCAGAGGACAGCGCTTTAAGCGATCAAAGTGAACGACAATTCGACGACGAGACCTCGAGGTACGCTGGTCCTGAATTCTGTAAACTGCAGACGATATCCTCTTTACCACTTTAAACGGGCCACTCCAAGGGCAATGCAGTTTCCTTGGTACTCCTCTTGGTACTACTGGATTGTTTAACCAAACCAGATCACCTGCCTCAAACGAATCCCCATGAACCTTACCATTGTATGCTTCTTTTGCTCTTTCAACTGCAGTGCCTACATGTTCGCGTGCAGTACTGTACGCACGTTCCAAGGTTTGCTTCAATTTCCTCGCATACTGGTGGTGCAACTCGGCCTTGGTAGGAGCGGAGCGATATACGATGTCTAGAGGTAGCTTGGCCTGCCGTCCGAACATCAGGTAGAACGGTGAGAATCCGGTGGAGGAACGGACACTCGTGTTGTACGCCATACAGACCTTTTTGAGATGCGACTCCCAGTCTATTGGGTTGTCATGCACAGTGGTAGCCAGCATGCTGATTAGGGTCCTGTTAAAACGTTCTACAAGGCCGTCAGATTGTGGGTGGTAAGGTGTCGTGCGGCTTTTGTAGATCTTGAGCAGACGACAGACCTCCTGTAAGACTCCCGACTCAAATTGGCGGCCTTGGTCAGAATGCAGTTGTTCGGGTACAGAGAAGCGACAGAAAAATTCATCCACCAGCTTCGTTGCCACTGTAACTGCCTCTTGGTTCGGAATGGCGTAAGCCTCAACCCATTTCGTGAAATAGTCTGAAGCCACCAATATATACGCATTCCCTGTCGTTGATGGCGAGATAGGCCCAACAATGTCCACAGCTACGATCTGCATCGAATACCCTGCAACTACATTCTGAAGTGGGGCCTTGCCTCTCTTACTCGGGTTCTTCCTAGCTGCACAGGTAGCACAAGTTTTACACCACTTTCTAACGTCATCCGAGTGCCCAGGCCAGTAGAGTCTCTCCTTCAACCGGTACAGAGTTTTATTTTCACCCAGATGGGCCCCAAAGGCGCCTTCATGTAACTGTTGCACAATTTCCTCTCTTATCTCCCTCGGAGCCACCAGCTGAAGGAAAGTATCCCCGTCACTGCCTTCATACCGTCTGTAGAGAATCCCATTTTCCAACACTAGCTGGTCCCATTGCTGAATGAATTGGTTGAATTCCCTGCTTTTTCCCTCAGCGTCCTTAGAACTTAGGGTCTTTCCGGAAGAAATAGCCTGGATAATGGGTGCAATGTCCTCATCTCGCTGCTGAAGCAGCTGAAGGTTGCTCTTTACTGGCACAACTGCAAACACACCTCCCGAATCGTTTTCTGTCGGCCCACGCACTCGAGAAAGTGCATCTGCATTTAAATGGTTGCGCCCTTTTCGGTGGACCACTTCGAAATCATATTCCTGAAGTTGCTCCAACCACCGCGCAAGCTGTCCTTCAGGCTCTTTCATACTGTATATCCATTGCAGCGCGCTGTGGTCAGTACGAAGGACGAAGTGCCGCCCTAGAAGATAAGGACGGAAATGCTTCACAAAGGTGACTACAGCCAGCAATTCCTTCCTTGTGACATTGTACTTTCGCTCGGCTTTACTGAGTGTACGGCTCCCGTAAGCCACCACGCACTCCTGACCATCATCACTCAGCTGCGACAGAACCGCTCCAACCCCCGTCTCGCTGCCATCAGTGTCAAGGAGAAAAGGTTTTTCAAAATTAGGGAAGATGAGAACTGGTGCCGATATCAGCCTCTGCTTCAACTCCTGGAATGCAGCATCACATTCGCTGGTCCATTCGAACGCTCGGCCACGCTCAGTCAGCCGGTAGAGGGGCGTCGCGATCATGGAGAAGTCTTGAATGTAACGACGGTAGTATCCAACGAGTTCCAGGAACTGTTGCACTTCTCTCGCTGAAGTCGGAACACTCCACTTCTTCACAGTGTCGATTTTATCAGGGTCGGTACTAATACCCTGCCTCGTGCGGATGACATGCCCCAGAAAGCTGACTTTCTCACAAAATAAGGAACATTTTGCTGGTTTAAGTCGGAGACCTGCACCCCTCAACTTTTCCAGCACTACTCTTAAGTTCTGCAGGTGATTCTTGAATGTTTTTCCCATAATGACTATGTCATCTATGTAGACGAGGCAGTGCTCCCAACGAATCCCTGACAGCACGAGGTCCATCAATCTCTGAAAAACTGCTGGAGCGTTGCATAATCCAAAAGGCATCACTCTGAATTCAAATAGTCTATCTCCTGCTGTGAATGCTGTCTTGGGTCGGTCCTTTTCGTCAATTTCTACCTGCCAATACCCACTCAGTAAGTCCAAGGTGGAAAACCATCTGGAACCACTCAGAGCCTCCAATGAATCATCCACCCTGGGAAGAGGATATGCATCCTTGCGGGTGATAGCATTTAGTTTGCGGTAGTCTACACAAAATCTCAAGGAGCCGTCTTTTTTTCCAACCAGAACTACAGGTGAAGCCCACGGACTAGATGAGGGTTGAATGATGTTTTTCTGGAGCATGTCCTTGATAAGCCCTCGAGCCTGCTCCCTCCTCGCTGGTGGCACTCGTCTACATGGTTGTCGAATAGGGTGTTCATTTCCTGTGTCAATAGAGTGTTTGATTAGGTTTGTACGACCCAGCTCAGCACTCGACTCCGCAAAAACATCCGTATATTCCAACAGCAACTTGTAGAGCTCCTCCTTCTCGTTTGTGGTGAGGTCACTGGCACTTCTTTCTACCATTTCCTGCAGCATGATATGTTTCTGGGGCGACACTACATGAGGGACATTTGAACTGCTGCTGGGCACTTCACCAACTGGGGCTACCATCATGCTTTCAATTGGGCTTGCCTTTGCCACCCGCGTACCCTTGTATATGGTGACATCTGTGGGTAAAGGGTTGACAATAAGAATGGGCACATAACCTCCTTGACTTGTAGGTGTTGAGGTGACCAATGCTCCAGCAATCAGAATCGGAAGGTCAGCCCGTGAGCCTTCTATCAGCCAAGTCCTGTGGTCGATCACTGGATTGCATGATGCCATAGTCTGGATTTCACTGAATGGAGGAATAGATAGTGTCTCTACCACGGCCACATCTGCTGGAATCTGCTGAGAGCCGTCAGTGTCCTGGGCATGCACCAAAGGAACTGACAGACCCCTGACCTGGAGAAGCTTGTTAGGTAAGTCAACAACACAGCCCTGCATCTCAAGAAAATCGAGACCAATGATGGACTCAACTGCAAGACAGTCAACTACCACAAAATCAGCTTGGATTACAAGGTCTGTGAATCTCAAATCTAGTGTACACACTCCCAACACCGTTAAAGGACTGCCAACCACACCAACAATCTGTTTTCCACCCCACGGGGACAGCTGCAACATCTTTTCACCACCTAATGCACTCCAGACTTTACTACTCAAGAGACTAACCGCTGCCCCAGTGTCTACTACCATGAACTTCTGCTGGGTTTCCATCACACTGGCTGATACAAAGTGTGAACAAGCTGGATTTACAGATAGACTAAGACTACATGTACTTGTACTATCCAATTGAACCATTGTATTTACGCCCTCGCACACCTGGTTCTTAGTGCTGAGAGCTGCTAGTTTTCCTGTTGCTTACGGCCACCCTTAGCTGCACAACCCCTGGCATAGTGACCCGCCTGACCGCACTTAAAACATGTAGGTGGTACACTTGCTTCGTCTCCTCGAGTTCGTTGCCGTGAGGGTTGCGAGCCGCGTTCCATTGTCTTTTCCATCTTCTCCATCCGCACAGACAGCGACTGGAGGAGTCGCAGGAGAGTTTCCTGTTCAGGGGCTGCTGCAGGCGACGCAGACCCAGGATTCGGTACCACCGTGACGGCAGACACTCGAGTGTCCTTTGTTCCCCGAAAGAGGTAGGACTCGGTCTCCAGCGTGCAGGCCACAGCATCATCTAAAGTCTTAGGCTGCCTCTGTCGAACTGCAAAGGCAACCTGGGGATTAGTAAGCTCACCGAGAAAACGCTCGATAGTGAGCAATTCCTTTGCTTTATCCTCAATTTCAGGGAGCGCCTTATCTGCCAGGACCCGCAACTCGTCCACGAAGTCGCTCCAGGTCTCCTCCTTCTTGCGTCCCCTCGCCTGAAACTCGACAAAATACAATGAACGCTTACTCTCAGGCTCAAAGCGTTTCTCCAGAGCTTCCCTCGCCGCCTCGTAGTCTGCTTTCACCTCAGGACTTAGCCTTTTCCACGCCGTTTGAGCTTTGCCTGACAGTCGGACAGGCAACCAACGGAGCTTAGCCGCATCGTCCCAGTCGTTTAATACCGCCACTGCCTCAAAATGTTCTATCCAGTCTGTCCAACTCGTCGCCCCAGAAAACGCGTATGGCGAAACCAGCGGCCGGCCATAACTCTTCATCTTTACAGCAGTGGTATCCGTTCCATTAATCTCCATCTCCTCCTCCCTTGCGCTAGGTTCCGACATGACGACTACGCCAAGTGTAACGTCTCGCAATTAATATCACTCTCGTTACTCAAAATCTGATCATCATTTCAGCATACCAATTAAATACCCAACATGTATGACGCAACATGGACCATCGTGCGCATGCGTGGTCAATTCCGTCATAACAATATCATTCAATCGCATGCCATATCGGAACCTACGCGAGTAGGTTCCATATAGGAATCCTGCAGTATCATGAATGTCATTAAAAAAACGTCACTCGCGTCTAGCGGGACAGCCAAGAGTCGGGTCACTTCGCTTTTAGTGGCAATCGAGCAATATCAAAAAGGAGAACAGTTCTGCGTTATACATATGTCATAAGACGGTGTACTTTTAGGGAACAAAAATACTCGTCCCCATCGTCCGTACCCAGTCCCACCTAAAATTTCTCCTCCGTCGTCGTCTTCTTCTTCTTCTTCTTCTTCCTTCCGGAGAGTATAACTCACGACAGGAACGTTTGTAAAGCACGCCATGTGTACCAATCGCTTCAGGATGTGTCCGCATGTTATCTTCAGGTATCTGTTAGACGCCTAACCGATCAGGCAATTGGCTGAAGCGAATAGTACCTTATTTGGTGTTGATCTACAAATAGCACATTACATCAGCTATCACAATGTTCATGACGCACCAGTATAATATAACCAGTGTTATCAAATTCGATGGTTTTACCATATAATCTCATGAGGACAATTCTGATTCCACTCGAGCATATAAAAGTGGAAAGATCCAGATGCTGCCAGATCTGTCAAACGTGCGTATGTCAAGCGCGGTACCGAAAGGAACAACAAAACGACCACCCAAAGGTACGTTTATACGGCATCGATAAATGTTGGATCGATAAATTATAAGCATGCATATGGTATATCGCTAAAATGGAAGGAATAGTTTAGTTACAGCGGTAGAGATACTGCGTCTCTCCGTTTTACAGTAATATGCGCTGTTTGAAATGTGTGTATAACGCCAAAGTTGCTTACGTCAATTTGGTCATGTATTGTGGTGCATGGTTTATCTGATTATAGCGTGAGATCAGTTTACTTAGAGTGCATTTATTCTTTGTATTATATGGCTTCGTTTTTAACCTTTATCAATCCTTTGCTCCTCAATGGAGATAGTCTGGGGACTAGTGTAATATTTGGTACACACCTCAACAGAATTGCATATTCTAATATAAACCTGTCATGATCGCGCAAGTTGACGTTTATGCTACCTTATTCTATGCGTTTCAAGAACTAAGTACAATACCAAATGCACCAGAAAAATTTAGGAAACAAGTAATAAAAACATTCTCTACACGAGAAGGTTGGTGGTATATAGGAATCAAAGGTGAGATGGTGGTGTAAAAAGCAAGGGAACAAGGCTTTTGATTGAAAAGGAAAAATGAAATAGACCTATATTAGCACGCACATTAAAATATGACAACATGCGGCTAATATAGGTCTATTTCATTTTTCCTTTTCAATCAAAAGCCTTGTTCCCTTGCTTTTTACACCACCATCTCACCTTTGATTCCTATATACCACCAACCTTCTCGTGTAGAGAATGTTTTTATTACTTGTCTCTTTTCAGATGTATATAGGGTTATATTAGAGTTAAAATGTACATCCATGCACTGGATTATATATCAAATGTGCATTTATCTGAACCTGCTGTGGCAGCAGGTTCAATATAGGATTGATTGAGGGTTGATGAATGTCATTAATAAAACTTCACTAGCATCTGGAGGGACAACGGAGAAACGGATCGCTTATCTCTTTATCGCGATGGAATGAGAGCACAACGATCTACAGTTTTACGTTTGTTCCGTGTCATAAAACGGTGTGGTTATAGAGAAACAAACAATTTCCTGTTTCTCGTGCCCAGTCCTAAAATAATTCTCCATCGTCGTCGTCGTCTTCTTCTTCTTCTTCTTCTTAGGAAGGTATAACTCGAGCTAGGAACGGTTTTGGAGGACGGGAATAGTACCAATCGCTTCGAAATTTACCGGCACGTTATCCTTACATGTCATATAGACATACATATATCAAGTTCTATTTATTAATAATTTTAGGCAGTTATAAATACTCTAACCTGCACTAAATTTATTTGGTGTTCCAGTTTAATATATTAGTTGTTACTTTGGCTAATAGTGAAGTTCTTTTTCTAAAAATGCAAAAGAAGAGATCTAAGCAACGAGCGGAATACCTCCAAAAGCAAGACGAGAACAAAGCTAAAGCCCGAGCGCTCTACAAGGCCAATCCCCCCCAAAAAGACGGCCTCTGTACGCGACAACTGCAAGGCCGATCCCGAAAAGAAGGCCTCTGTACGCGACAGCTACAAGGCCGATCCCGAAATGAAGAAGGCCTCTGTACGCGACAGCTACAAGGCCGATCCCGAAATGAAGAAGGCCTCTGTACGCGACAGCTACAAGGCCGATATTGAATCTAAGCGATCTGCTAAAAGGTGGCGATACGAAGAGGACCCCAAGGAGAACCGTGCTGCTCAAAGGCGGCGATATGAAGAACCTCGATGAGAACCGTGCTGCTCAAAGGCGGCGATATGAAGAACCTCGAGGAGAACCGTGCTGCTCAAAGGCGGCGATATGAAGAACCTCGAGGAGAACCGTGCTGCTAAAACTAAAGGCGGCGATATGAAGAGGACCTTGAGGAGAACCGTGCTGCTAAAAGGCGGCGGTATGAAGAGGACCTCGAGGGAAATCGCGCTGCTAAAAGGGAGAAATATCAGCTACCAATAAGCATATGAAAGGAGTCGGTATTGGAATGATCCCGCTGTCCGATTGGCTAAATGTGCTGCCGAGAGGACGCGGTACCGCAGGGGTCACAGAACAACCACTACCACCCAAAGGTATGTTATGGCATGTTGTATTAACATTAAAAAGCTGTGCATGCAGCATTTGTACAGCATAGTCGGGCGGCCCTACTACCGCGTTTCGTCGGGTTAATTTGTCACCCTACTACCTGTAGGTAGTAGGGCCCGCCCGACTATGTACACCACGGATCTGCACAAAACCATTCACTTCACATGCATGGTGACTCAACTGTGTGTACAGTAGTGTCTATTGTTTTAATCTGATAAAGCTTCCCTATCTGAAGACTTCCTCGTCTAGCCATGTACCCTTGAATGTTGCAACTGTATGAATATAGTTACAGTTGCAAGGGCTGTGAACTAAATAGCTGCAACTATATCCTTTTCCCATATAGCTACTCCTTGTATAAACCCAAATCTCATGCCACCAATGGAGTATAATGGTGGTCTTGAAAAAGCTACTCCTAGGGGTAGTGATCTGCCTGTGCAGCAGTAAGTAAGATAAGCCACCATTAGGTACTTCTAGCAGCACACTCACATTTATGTAGTGAAATAAAAACAGACCTTCTGCCCACACTCATAAAGCTGCAGACCCTGTCCACAGATATTACCTCACATGAGAACATATCCTTATCGATCGATCTACATGCTGCCATGTAGTTCACTTCCTTAGTTCCCACACTACCCATCTATACAACTTAACTGCATGTAGGCTACACCTCCATGTTTAGATGGGACCATTTTTACTGGATCAAATTTGACCAATAGAATTTTAGCACAACTGACACGTATACACCCCTTCCCTCCCTGTCATTAATATGATGGAATTGGACTCACAGTCTGCACACATGTTAAGGCTTTGCAGGTATAAAAGCCACTCATCCGCTGAATAGTACACTTAGCAAAAAGAGGTAAAATTTTAATAATACTCTATGTGCATGTGTAAAGGCTGTAACGCGCACTCCCAGCCCCAGGATTCAGTTCAGTAGTCAGAATGTCTCATACCACAAACACACATGTATATATATATATGCAAAGGTATATCTAGATCTTTCTAGACCTTTCTAGTGTGTGTGCATGTCATGTGCTTGGTTAACACCAGAGGTGCAAAGTAACTGCCACTACACTCGTCACCCTCTCTTCTGAGCTCAGTATCCCAGTCTTTCTGGTGCATGCCTTTCTCTCGGCGGGTATCGCCTCTCAGCCTGAGAAGTGGGTTGCTCAATGTGGTCTACTCCAGGTGGTTCCCACGGCTGTGTGCTGCTGTCTGCTGGTATTGCTGAATGAGGGGCAAGTTGGGACTTGACTGCTGGCAGGGTTCGTCGATGAAGACGGTTGGTGTGCACCACTTTTGTGCGTTCTCCATCAGTAATCTCCACGGTGACAGATGATTTCGTACTCCTTACAGTCCAGTTTCCCTCCCATCGCGGATCGAGTTTGCCTGCTGTGGGCACTGACAACCACACCAAATCCCCAGACTTAAACTGCCTCTCTGCTGAATGCCTGTCATAGTCCACTTTCTGCCTACTTGCAGACTCAGCGATGTGTGCCTCCACCAGGTCCTGTAGCTCAGCCATCTTTGCTTGTAGTACAGCCTGGTATGATGTGGCTTCATAACCTCTAGGGGGGGTTAACATGTTTGACTGATGGTGCCTTCCGTACATCAGCATAAATGGGGACACTCCAGTGGAGGTGTGGGTGGCAGTTCTATAAGCGTATAAGGCCAGTGGCAGGTATTGTTCCCAGTCTTCCTGTCTCTCCACATAAGTTCGCAGCAGCTGTAGTAATGAGCGATTAAACCTCTCCACCATCCCATCGCCTTGTGGGTGGTAGGGTGTGGTGTGGCTTTTCTTCACCCCAAAGGCATCCAGTGTGCTCTGGACAATGCTGCTCTCGAAATTTCGACCCTGGTCCGAGTGAACGATTTCTGGAACACCGTATGTGCAGAACAGTTTGACCAATTCTGCTGTGATTCGTATGGCTGTCTGGTCTGGGAGTGGTCTGGCATCAGCCCATTTGGTGAAGTAGTCCTGTATCACCAGCAAATACCTGTTGTTCTTGGTGGACACTGGTACTTCTAGGATGTCAATTGCAATCATCTGCCATGGGCGTCCAACAGGTATGTTTGTGAGTGGTGACCTTACTGGCATTGGCAGCTTGGACTTCTGGCATGTGGCACATTCCCTGCAATGTCTGTCCACATCCTGGGCCATGTTCACCCAGTACGCCTCACGCCGTATCCTCTCCAGTGTCTTCAGTGTCCCTTGATGGCCTGCTGCTGGGGAGTCATGGCCCATACTCAGAGCTTGCTGGTGCAGTGTTTCTGGTAAAACTGGGACCACAATGGTTTCAGAAGTAGGCCCTGGCTGGTACTTCCTGCAAACAATACCATCCACAGTGACAAGTTGTGGCCAGAGCTGTGCATATCTCCTCAGTGGTGGTTGTTTCCAGTGTCTGTGTGGGTGGCGTTGCTCAGACTGGAGTGCTTTGTATAGCTGCTGGATTGTTTCGTCCTGTTGTTGTGCTTGCCTGATCTCTTCTGCTGTGAAGGATGCATGCACTGTGGTCAAGGCTGTGTACCTAGTTTCCATGTCTGGCCCTCTTCTTCGTGACAGTGCATCAGCATTCCCATTGGTTGATCCCTTTCTATACACAATCTCAAAGCTGAATTCCTGTATTGCCAGAGCCCAGCGACACAAGAGGCCTTCCATCTTCTGCTCACCCAACCACTGCAGTGGGGCATGGTCTGTCATTAGTTGGAAGGTGCGTCCCAACAAATAGTGGCGGAACTGTTTCATGGCCCACACAATTGCCAAACACTCACGCTGGATCACACTGTAGTTGGCCTCTGCTTTGGTGAGTGTGCGACTGGCATAGCCAATCACTCGCTGATCTTGCTCCAGGACAGCCCCCAGGCCTACATTGCTGGCGTCTGTCTGCAGTACCATAGTGCTGGCCAGTTTGTCGAACCGTGGGTATGCTAGGACTGGTGCCTCTGTCAGGCTTGCCTTCAGCCTCTGAAATGACTCCTCGCATGCCTGTGTCCATTGAAAGGGAGTGTCCTTTTGGGTCAGCTGATGTAGTGGAGCTGCTATGTCGGCAAACCTGTCAATGTACTTGCGATAGTATGAAGCAAGTCCAAGGAATTGCCGCACCTCTGCCTCATCTTTTGGCTGGGGCCAGTTTACTACTGCCTCCACCTTGCTCCTATCTGGTGACATTCCTTCTCTGGAGAATGTGTGACCCAGGTACGTCACCTGTGCCATTCCAATCTGACACTTGCTTCCTCTCAGGGTCAGCCCCGCCTCTCTCAACCGTTGGAATGCTTGCTCCAGGTGACTCTTGTGCATCTCCTCGCTCACTGAGTGGATCAAGACGTCATCTATGTAAGTGGTGACGAATGGCAGTCCTCGCATCACCACATCCATTAATCTCTGGAATGTGCTAGGTGCCCCGCACAAGCCAAAGGGCATCCTTGTGAACTGGAATAGCCCCATTCCAGGTCCAGGTGAAAATGCTGTCTTCTCCTGGTCTTTTGGGTCCACTGGTACTTGCCAGTACCCGCACTGGAGGTCCAACTTGCTGAAGATCGTAGCCCCTGACAAGCGGTCCTGAACTTCATCTATCAAGGGGAGTGGGTAGGCATCCTTGCTCGTCCTCTTGTTTACCTCGCGGTAATCCACACACAATCGAATTTCCCCTGTCTTTTTCCTGGTGTAGACCGCAGGTGCAAGCCACGCACTGCTACTTTCAACAATGATTCCTTTCCTGAGCATGTCATTCATCTGTTCCTGGACTTCTTGCTGGAAGTGTGCTGGTATCCTCCTGGGTGGGACCCTTGCTGGAGGACCAACCGTGTTTATCTGGTGGCAAGCTAGTGTGGTTTGCCCAGGAGTCTTGACGAATCGGTCTCTTGCTTGCTGTACTGTCTCCTCAAAGCAGGACTTGATGTATCCTGGGAATTCGGCTTCGGCCAATTCATTGAAAATGGGAATTGCACACTCATCAGCCTCATCTGCAACCGGATCCTCTAGAGATGCTACAGTACACACCTTTGCTCTCCTCTCTCTCTCTGCTTTCCATATTGAATGCTGCAGCAGCGTTTCTGGTTCTGGTAGAGGTGCTGGTTTAGGAACTGTGCTCACAGGTGTTTGCTTTCTCTGCCTAGTTACAGTGACTGATACAGGTGAGGTAGTGAAGTCCAGTACCAGGCCTTGTTGCTGCAGGAAGTCAACCCCAAGGATAACCTGTGAGATCAACTGTTCCACCACGATGAAACTGTGCTCAGGTACCTCTACTATGCCTCTTAGTTTCACTGCCGCCTTGACGCTGTTCACAATGGGAAGCTCTTCACCGCCAGCCGAGACCAGCCTTAGCTTTGGCGTATCTCCCGCGCTTGTCGTTCCGTTGAGGCATTTGGCAATATCTTGCCTGATGAGTGACACCGAGGAACCAGAATCCAGCATAATCTCCACCGTCATCCCTCCAACTAGTCCATTTACAATGGATGCGCCGCTTCTGATGGATGCGACGAACACTGCTTCGAGTGGGCTTACTGGCGCGCAGGGTGTCTGTTGCCCTCTGCAGGCACCCCTCTGAAGTTTCCCTGATACTGCGCGCGGTTTCGATCTTTGTTGGCGGGTAGATTACGGCAATTTCGACGTATATGACCCGCTTTCCCACAGTGGTAGCAACGTAGTATTGGTCTCTCGATGCGTGGAATAAACTCGTGTTGTGTTCTGGTTTGCTGTAAGGCGCTCAGTGCTGCAACCTGGTCCGTCAACGCTGCTACCTGCTCCGACAGCTTTTCTACAATGGTGTTCGCTGGGTTGCTAGGAGACGTTACTGCGGCGGCTTGCTGCTCGTTCTCCAGCAAGGTCAGTAGCTTCGCGCGCTCTACCGCAGACTGCAATGTAGTGGTGCTCGCTGTTGCTCTTAATTGCTTGCTGATCGTCGCGGGAAGGCCCGCCATAAACTGGTGTAGCAATAATTGCTCTTTTGCTTTGGCGTCGAGTCCAGGCATGGCTTGATCCAGTAACTGCTTAATATCGTGCACGAACACTGGCAGCGCTTCGCCGGGAACCATTTTTCTCTGCCTGAACCTCTCCAGGCTGTTGAAACTCGTCGACGTCATTGCTGCCAGTATCTCTTCCTTTGCCCTGGCGTAGGTTTTTTTCGCTTCCGGGCTGAGTTCCAACCACGATGCTAGAGCTTCGCCTTCCAACAGCGTCGGGAGCTTCACTGCCTTCGTCTCTTCGTTCCATTTATTGGCGTCGCTACATATATCAAAACGCACGAACCATTCGTGGACGTTGCCTGACGCGAACGGTTTTGGGAGACTGATATGAGCATTGGCCATTCTCTGCTACCAATGTAACGCGCACTCCCAGCCCCAGGATTCAGTTCAGTAGTCAGAATGTCTCATACCACAAACACACATGTATATATATATATGCAAAGGTATATCTAGATCTTTCTAGACCTTTCTAGTGTGTGTGCATGTCATGTGCTTGGTTAACACCAGAGGTGCAAAGTAACTGCCACTACAAGGCTTTGCACTTTGCTTTAAAAAATAAAGAAGTAAAAATTTAATCATACTCTCTGTTACATATATGTAGATGGCTGACGACCTTTGCGGGTTTTTCACCAACGAGGGGTCGGAGGAGGAACAGTACATTCATCCTCCAACTCCTCTCCCCTTCACCCCACCACCTCCAGAAGCCCCGCTTCTGCCACCACCACCAGCAGCACTGCCCACACCACCACCAGCAGCTACTCCCGCCAGCACCACCAGCACTGCCCCCACCGGCGCTCCTGCCTGCGCCATCAGCCCTGCCCCCACCATCAGCCCTGCCCCCACCACCAGCAGTACTATTAAAGTTATTTGTTCTTGCATTAAGAGATAAAGGGGATCGTCCATCCTCTTCCTACATTTGATTATTGACTATGATACTGCTATGTGACAGGGTGAAAAAAAACTTATGAAACAAGTAAATAAAAACATTCTCTAACGAGAGAGTTGTTGGTATATAGGATTGACCAATGGTGGTGTAAAAAGCATGGAAACAAGAGTGACAGAAGTATTATTGGAAAATTGAAATAGGCCTATATTCAGCACACAATACAACACACATGCCTGAATAATGGGCTAAATATAGGCCTATTTCAATTTTCCAATAATATTTCTGTCACTCTTGTTTCCATGCTTTTTACACCACCATTGGTCAATCCTATATACCAACAACTCTCTCGTTAGAGAATGTTTTTATTTACTTGTTGTATATGACAATGACAATGGGATACAAAGTTGCACATTTGGCAGTGATTGTGCAGTGGCAAATGTTATGTATGGGATAACCAAGATGCGATTTAAGCAGGGCACAGGAGACACAAGTGGCTTTAAGCCCTTTTTGCATTGTGAAAATATTAAACCAGGACTGTTTTTCGATATGTAGGAAATCGATTCAATGTTTTATTTTATTTGGCTGGAAGGTTTATGATCAAAGAGAGATTATTCTATTATCTGCAAAGTTATGTGTTACTGCAAAACAAAAACAGAAGTCTTGCTTTAATCAGAGATAATATCTTAATTAATGATAAACAGAATAAATCGATAATATACTTCAGCTAAGAGTACTAGGATTGATTGGAAAATTCGTCACTGGGCCTTCATTGGATGAGATCTTTTATAGTAATAGTGAACCTGATGTAAAGGTAACCTTGAAATAGTTCCCACGATTAAGATGTGCACAAAACATTGCGGGACCTGAACAACTTTCTTTCTAACTGATACATCAAATGTCTTTGGAGAGAAGCCAAGTGAATGGATGGGACTCTACTGTGTTTGCTAGCACAATTATCAAGTGATGAGGAATCCCAATTTCATGAAGTTATGAGCTTGGCTACATGACGCACTCTTGAAGTTCTCGAGCATCAGCTGGAGCCATACTTGCACGGTTCTCTCAATAAGAATTCAACCGCTCCATTGCATAATATGCTATCTGAACATACCCTTAGTCTTGTCGATTACCATGTTCAGCATGCATCCAATGCTAATATAGGCATCAATGATTAGAAGGCGAAAATCTTTGCTGCCATGTATATCTTGTTCTCTTTATTGCAAAAAATAGAAGTTTTTATCAGCTTTGCCCTGAAGCCAGGACAGTGTTTGAAGAAAAGCCATTATAGACTTCAAGAAGAACAAATGTAGCAAGATAAAGTTTCAAGTGGCAAAACTGAAAAAGAGTAAAGTCTATACTTGCTAATGTATGCAAAATAGAAAAAACTTTTCCTCAAATCTCAACAAATACATTGGAATGTATTAAAATAGTTGTAAACCCTTCATAGTTGTTAGGTCAATTCATAGAGCAGGAGTGGAACACGTCGCCTGGAATGGACAAAAAATTTAATGGAAAGAGCTGTCAGAAAAGAACAGTTAAAAACGAGGTACTAAATAAATTATTTCATATTGGACAGTGGAAGAAACTGAAGATGATGGAGAAGATGAATCTATAACTTTGGTGCAGTTTGTTACTGATGTAATTCACAAAGATTTAGTTGCGCTTGTGTAAGTGTGTACTATTCATGTGCTTTTATTTTTAAATACACAAGTAAATAAAAAACATTTTCTATGAGAAAGTTGGTGGCATATAGGATTTGAAGGCAATGGTGGTGTAAAAAGGAAGGAAACAAGGGTCTAATAATAAGGGAAAATGGAATAGTCCTATATTTAACACATGAACAACATACTATATCCTACATATAGAAATGTGCTAAATATAGGACTATTCCATTTTCCCTTATTATTAGACCCTTGCTTCCTTCCTTTTTACACCACCATTGCCTTCAAATCCTATATGCCACCAACTTTCTCATAGAGAATGTTTTTTATTTACTTGTTTCATTGATTTTTATTCATACCCGATTATGAGCCGTATAGCATGTGAAGTAATCTATCTTGATATGAGAGGGAGGTTGTAAAGGTACGACATACCTTTGAGTGACCTTAACTCTTTTCGCCGAGCGAGATGCACGTTCAGGACTATGGCAATATCGCTGTCTTTTTTCAGGATCTGCTCGATACCTTGCACGTCGAGAGGTCCGTTCCTTTTCAGGATCTGAGGGGGCTTTAAGGGGCGGCCGAAATAGATTGTCGCCCCAGCGCGATCGAACCCACGAACGCATTTTGTACCGGGCCAGATCCAGACAGCACCGTCTCTCCCCCCCCCCCCCCCTCCCTCCCTACTAATCGCATCTCGATACCTTGCGCGTCGAGAGGTCCGTTTCTTTTCAGGCTCTGCTCGATAGTTTTCACGTTGAGAGGGCCGCTTCTTTTCAGGCTCTGCATTGTAGTTCCGCTCGGGCTGAATCTAATACGTCGTCTCTAGTTTTGAGGTACTATGCTCGTCGTTTGGCTTTCTTCTTTTCCTGACGTGAAGGCATTTTGAAAAAAAAAAAAAAACAACTTCACTAAGTTACAAAGAGCGTCAAACTTACAACGATCGAATAACAAGAATGATTATAGTACGTGCACGTTATTAAAAATACATAACTGCCACAGTTAATTACCACTATGTGTAGTGCCCAGACCGTACACATGATGTATACTGCTAGTACTTCGTATAAAGAGCGAAGTAGGACCTATCCGAGTCGTGTCAGTGCAGTAAGCTTAACTATACGTGATTTGCTAACACAACCACCGATATATGTCATGTAGCCTCGAGACGATTTGACCACAGAAGCGAAAATGCCAACGAATTCTGAAGCCATTGGTGTAATTTTCATTTCTTAAAAGTGTTCCTATCCCGAGTTATGCGTGGTCAAGAACAAGAAGAAGAAGAAGAAGAAGAAGAAGAAGAAGAAGAAGAAGAAGAAGAAGAAGAAGAAGAAGAAGAAGAAGAAGAAGAAGAAGAAGAAGAAGAAGAAGAAGAAGAAGAAGAAGAAGAAGAAGAAGAAGAAGAAGAAGAAGAAGAAGAAGAAGAAGAAGAAGAAGAAGAAGAAGAAGAAGAAGAAGAAGAAGAAGAAGAAGAAGAAGAAGAAGAAGAAGAAGAAGAAGAAGAAGAAGAAGAAGAAGAGAAGAAGAAGAAGAAGAAGAAGAAGAAGAAGGGAAGAAGAAGAAGAAGAAGAAGAAGAAGAAGAAGAAGAAGAAGAAGAAGAAGAAGAAGAAGAAGAAGAAGAAAGAAGAAGAAGAAGAAGAAGAAGAAGAAGAAGAAGAAGAAGAAGAAGAAGAAGAAGAAGAAGAAGAAGAAGAAGAAGAAGAAGAAGAAGAAGAAGAAGAAGAAGAAGAAGAAGAAGAAGAAGAAGAAGAAGAAGAAGAAGAAGAAGAAGAAGAAGAAGAAGAAGAAGAAGAAGAAGAAGAAGAAGAAGAAGAAGAAGAAGAAGAAGAAGAAGAAGAAGAAGAAGAAGAAGAAGAAGAAGAAGAAGAAGAAGAAGAAGAAGAAGAAGAAGAAGAAGAAGAAGAAGAAGAAGAAGAAGAAGAAGAAGAAGAAGAAGAAGAAGAAGAAGAAGAAGAAGAAGAAGAGAAGAAGAAGAAGAAGAAGAAGAAGAAGAAGAAGAAGAAGAAGAAGAAGAAGAAGAAGAAGAAGAAGAAGAAGAAGAAGAAGAAGAAGAAGAAGAAGAAGAAGAAGAAGAAGAAGAAGAAGAAGAAGAAGAAGAAGAAGAAGAAGAAGAAGAAGAAGAAGAAGAAGAGAAGAAGAAGAAGAAGAAGAAGAAGAAGAAGAAGAAGAAGAAGAAGAAGAAGAAGAAGAAGAAGAAGAAGAAGAAGAAGAAGAAGAAGAAGAAGAAGAAGAAGAAGAAGAAGAAGAAGAAGAAGAAGAAGAAGAAGAAGAAGAAGAGAAGAAGAAGAAGAAGAAGAAGAAGAAGAAGAAGAAGAAGAAGAAGAAGAAGAAGAAGAAGAAGAAGAAGAAGAAGAAGAAGAAGAAGAAGAAGAAGAAGAAGAAGAAGAAGAAGAAGAAGAAGAAGAAGAAGAAGAAGAAGAAGAAGAAGAAGAAGAAGAAGAAGAAGAAGAAGAAGAAGAAGAAGAAGAAGAAGAAGAAGAAGAAGAAGAAGAAGAAGAAGAAGAAGAAGAAGAAGAAGAAGAAGAAGAAGAAGAAGAAGAAGAAGAAGAAGAAGAAGAAGAAGAAGAAGAAGAAGAAGGAAGAAGAAGAAGAAGAAGAAGAAGAAGAAGAAGAAGAAGAAGAAGAAGAAGAAGAAGAAGAAGAAGAAGAAGAAGAAGAAGAAGAAGAAGAGAAGAAGAAGAAGAAGAAGAAGAAGAAGAAGAAGAAGAAGAAGAAGAAGAAGAAGAAGAAGAAGAAGAAGAAGAAGAAGAAGAAGAAGAAGAAGAAGAAGAAGAAGAAGAAGAAGAAGAAGAAGAAGAAGAAGAAGAAGAAGAAGAAGAAGAAGAAGAAGAAGAAGAAGAAGAAGAAGAAGAAGAAGAAGAAGAAGAAGAAGAAGAAGAAGAAGAAGAAGAAGAAGAAGAAGAAGAAGAAGAAGAAGAAGAAGAAGAAGAAGAAGAAGAAGAAGAAGAAGAAGAAGAAGAAGAAGAAGAAGAAGAAGAAGAAGAAGAAGAAGAAGAAGAAGAAGAAGAAGAAGAAGAAGAAGAAGAAGAAAGAAGAAGAAGAAGAAGAAGAAGAAGAAGAAGAAGAAGAAGAAGAAGAAGAAGAAGAAGAAGAAGAAGAAGAAGAAGAAGAAGAAGAAGAAGAAGAAGAAGAAGAAGAAGAAGAAGAAGAAGAAGAAGAAGAAGAAGAAGAAGAAGAAGAAGAAGAAGAAGAAGAAGAAGAAGAAGAAGAAGAAGAAGAAGAAGAAGAAGAAGAAGAAGAAGAAGAAGAAGAAGAAGAACGAGAAATACGTGGGACTGGGTACGAGTTTCGAAAATTGTTTTGTTCTCTACAACCACGCGGTTTTGTGACATCAAACAAACACGAAACTGCTTGTTATTGCCTTCTTGTACGACGACGATAACAAAGTAAGCCATCCGCTCGTCGGGAGTCTTGTTAGAAGCGGGTCGCGTTTTTTTTAATGACATTCATAATCGGGGTCAAATCCTATATGAGAGTTACTAACAGTGTTGCCGCGATGTGTGTGTGTATGTGTGTGTGTGTGTGTGTGTGTGTGTGTGTGTGTGTGTGTGTGTGTGTGTGTGTGTGTGTGTGTGTGTGTGTGTGTGTGTGTGTGTGTCTTTCTCCACGTTCAGGCCGATCACTTTGACAATTAAAATAAATAAGCTCGTGCACATACATGTGTGTATGTGAATGCATTTTGTTTAATAGATATCTCAATGAACCAGAGATAGACCACTTTATTAAATGGTGATCCTCTGATGTGGTGGGCAGCGCACCAAACTGCATATCCGCATGTTGCTACTCCGGCTCGGAAATATTTAGCCATACCAGCCTCAACGGTGCGGTCTGAAAGAGTCTTTTCAACTGCCAAGAACACTCATAAGAAGAATAGATGGCGAATGTTGCCATCTCACCTCGATCATGCAATATTTTTAAGACACAATCGTTCCATTCTTGCAGACTTATGAACTTATTTGTTAGTTTCAGTTCATACGAGCTTCTTTACCCTAATCACACGCAGTGCCAAACATTCCAAATCACCCTCATTTTCTAAGTGGTAAAAGG
Source organism: Eunapius fragilis (assembly GCA_963681505.1). NCBI lineage: Eukaryota > Metazoa > Porifera > Demospongiae > Spongillida > Spongillidae > Eunapius > Eunapius fragilis. The sequence continues at coordinate 2,216,048 of OY811975.1, read as the reverse complement.
ATTCACCTGGCCCACGCGCGCACATTTACTGACACACATACACTACAAACACACAACTCACTCAGCCCTGGATCCCACTGATAAACTGCATCAACTTCATAATACTTTTATAAACGCTGTGTATGTCCTTTGTGCTGCTATCCAAACGAGTGGGAGACATTTGTTATTAAATCGTCGATTTGGATCGGGTATCAGCGATATAATGTGCTATGAATATTCGTCCATAAATGACTCGACGATGCACGCCAATTGCGATGCATAAAACATTTACTCGACGATATCATTAGAATCGAGGCAACACTGGTTCAATGTTGCCGCGATGTATCGTGAAATGCGATATATCGCGATTAAATCTTTATATCGCGATTAATTTTTACTCTTATCACGAAATAATAAACGTGTACGGATGTTAACATAGATGAAAGGAGTTTTAAAAAAGATACGAGCATCGAATAAGCATACATTTAGATGTCGCCACCTTTTCTTTCCGTGTTTGGAAATCCATCATAGCACATGCTGCAAACTACCCATTTGCTTTTATGTGCTATCCAAAGTACTCCCAAACTTTTAAACACTCATGCGGTCAATCTTCCTCATGAAGTCGTCCTTGGTAGCAAGTAACGTAGGTTTTTGGGCTACGTTGTCCTTTGTGGTAGCCATAACTATTCGCCCCAACAATAAATAATCGAGCGATAATTGATCATGAATAAGATAATGACCGCGATATTTCTATCGCGATTAAATCCTCACATCGTGACATATAGCGATATAGACGATTAAAATGAAGGTTATTTCGCGTCAACATTGCACTGGTTGCATGCGTGATAATTGACATGACCTCTAAAATCGCCGCCTTGTGTATGATACACAGCAAAGTAGTTAATTTAAACTGCTTATATAGGGAACATGGGGCTAGCGTTTGTTGGCCCTCTTGTGATCAGAAATTCGATCAAACACACGGTTACACCAGTAAACAGAACGACTCCCCTTTACCGCCACCCACGCAATGTACATCCCATCCTAAATAAATGTAAACATTTTTTAACGTCTTCAGTGACAGGGCGTGCAGCAAAGCCACACGTGCATGGCTTTGTCAGGAAGCCTAACGTCAATACATCTCCCCACTTACGGGCAGTATAGTCGAGATTTGACATTGCATCTATCAAACTGCCCTTGTCAAATCCTTCCCTATCTTAGAAGTACTATATCGATGTTTTTTTTTTAATTGTCGAACTCAACCGTGCATGTTAATTAACTAATCGCGGGTGGCAAGAGTGCTTTATGGAAGCTAGACCATTCCTAAGGTTTCAAATTGATAGACGTCTAATCAAAAGGATGTCTCACTGGCTGACGTCCCGATGTAAAGAGGAAGGTGACAAGGTTTAGGGAAAAGAAAAATCCTATATTTAGCACGCGTAAATGTAACAGAACCAAATGAAGTACTCGCAAGATATAGGATTTTTGTCTCATTTATTTTCCCCCAAAACCTTATTCACTTTCCTTTTACACCACCCTTGCCTTTGCCTCCAATTCCTATACCCACCAAGAGAATATTTTTCTTTACTTGTTCTATCAGTTCAGAAGCCCTGCATAGCCTCACGCCATATATAGTTCACGGTGGTGTACAGTGATATAGTATATTAAACATGCTGATAAAGACCGCTGAATTAAGGTTTGGATTTCATCGATCCGCAGATTAGCCGTATACACGCTAACAAAAAAGTAATAAGCTTTGCAGTTCGATGCGTGATAATAGATATGACGATGCACATAATTCAAACTGCATGCTTATAGGGAACGCTGGGGCTAGCGTTTGTTGGCCCTCTTGTGATCAGAAATCCGATCAAGCACACGGTTACACCCGTAAACAGAACGACTCCCCCTCACCGCCACCCACGCTATATATGTACATCCCATCATAAACCATTATAAACATTGCTAAGGTCTTCAGTGACAGTGCATGCAGCAATGCCACACATGCATGGCTTTGTTAGGAAGCCTAACGTCTACACCAAGTATGGGCTGTATAGTCGAGATTTGACATTGCATGCATATATCAAACTGCATGCATGTCCCGCGGTAAGGTGTCAAATCCTCCCCTATCTAAGAGGTCGGGCGATTAGACCAGAGATAATCCATATATTATCTCTGATTTGACTATGCATAAATATATCGATCGGCATTTTTCTTTTCCAAAAACCTTGTTCCCTTAATTCCTTTTATAACGGGACGTCAGCCATGGTTGCCAGTGAGACATCCTTTTTAATAGGCGTCTATCAATTTGAAATCTAGCATTAAAATTCTTCGTGTCGAGAATGGTCTAGCATCCACAACGCACCAGTGATTGGTTAATTAACCCGGCTGTTGGCAAGAGGACGTTGTGGACAATTAGAAAATCCATTGATATGTACTTCTTAGATAGGGTAGGCAGTCTACCGCAGGGCAATTTGACAGATGCAATGTCAAATCTCGACTCTACTGCCCTTACGTGGGGGGATGTATTGACGTTAGGCTTCCTGACAAAGCCATGCATGAGAGACGTTACCGCAAGTCCTGTCACTGAAGACGTTGACAATGTTTATGTTTATTTAGGACGAGATGATCATTGCGTGGGTGGCGGTAAAGGGGAGTCGTACGGGTATAACTGTGTGTTTGGTCGAATTTCTGATCACAAGAGGCCAACAAACTCTAGCCCCAGGGTTCCATATATAAGCAACTTGAATTAACAACTTTGCGGTGCATCATAATATATAAATAAGGCGGCGATTTTAGAGGTCATGTATATCCGTTATCACGCATACAACATTCTCGAACTGCAAAGCTTACATGACCCCACCTTTATTTATCACTTTTTGTTTGTGTGCATGTATACGCTTTCGCTTTTATTGAATTAGCAGATCGATGAAAACCAAACCTTAATTTATTAGCATGTTTAATATACTATATCACTGTGCACCACCGTGACTATATATGGCGTGAGGCTTTGCAGGGCTTCTGAATTTAAACTAGACAATACTACATTCTCTTGGTGGGTATAGGGAATTGGTGGCAAAGGCAAAGGTGGTGTAAAAGGAAAGGGAACAAGGTCTTGAGGAAAGAAAAATCCTACATTTTGTACGTCGTTTGGTTCTGTTACTTATATACACGTGCTAAATATGGCATTTTTGTCTCATTGTTCTCTCCCCAAAACCTTGTTCCCTTCCTTGTTACACTGAGACGTCAGCAGTGAGGCATCCTTTTTCATAGACGTCTATACAATTTGAAATCTTATATATTTTGAATGCATGGTCTAACATCAACAACGCACTCTTGCCATCCGCGATTAGTTAACCTGGCTGACTTCGAAGATGAAAACAATACATCAATATAAATGCATTCTCTAATCGCCCGACTCCTTACATGGAGGAATTGACAGCCTACCGCATGCAGGGCAGTTCGATAGATGCATGCAATGTCAAATCTCGACTATACTGCCCGTACTTGGTATAGACGTTAGGCTTCCTAACAAAGCCATGCATGTGTGGCATTGCTGCATGCCCTGTCACTGAAGACGTTAGCAATGTTTACATTTATTTAGGATGGATGTACGTTGCTTGAGTGGTGGTGAGGGTATGCAGGGCTTCTGAATTTAAACTATACAATAGTTCATTCTCTCTTGGTGGGTATAGGGAATTGGTGGCAAAGGCAAAGGTGGTGTAAAAGGAAAGGGAACAAGGTCTTGGGAAAAGAAAAATGAGACAAAAATCCTATATTTTGTACGTCGTTTGGTTCTGTTACTTATACACGTGCTAAATATGGCATTTTTGTCTCATTGTTCTCTTCCCAAAACCTTGTTCACTTCCTTGTTACACTGAGACGTCAGCAGTGAGGCGTCCTATTTCATAGACGTCTATACAATTTGAAATCTTATAAATTCTTCTTGTCGAGAATGGTCTAACATCTTCAACGCACTCTTGCCACCCGCGATTAGTTAACATGGCTGTGTTCGAAGATGAAAACAATATAAATGCATTGTCTAATCGCCCGACTTCTTAGATGCAGGAATTGACCGCCTACCGCACGCATGGCAGCTCGATAGATGCATGCAATGTCAAATCTCGACTACACTGCCCGTACTTGGTATAGACGTTAGGCTTCCTAACAAAGCCATGCATGTGTGGCATTGCTGCATGCCCTGTCGCTGAAGACGTTAACAATGTTTACATTTATTTAGGATGGGATGTATACGTTGCTTGGGTGGCGGTGAGGGGGAGTCGTTCTGTTTACGGGTGTAACCGTGTGTCTGATCGGATTTCTGATCGCAAGAGGGCCAACAAATGCTACCTCCAGCGTTCCATATAAGCAGGATTGAATTATGTACTTTGCGGTGTACGTATACAAGGCGGCCATTTTAGAGGTCATATCAATTACCGCGCATGCAGCATTCTCGAACTGCAAAGCTTACATGACCCCACCTTTATTTATTACTTTTTGTTTAGGGGTATATGGGTTCTGAATCTGCGGATCGATGAAAACCAACCTTAATACAGCTAGCGGTCGTTTTCAGCATGATTGAGGTTTAATATATAGATTGTACACCACCGTGACTACATATCGTGTAGAGGCCATGCAGGGCGTCTGAACTGAAACTGTAATGATAGAATACTTCTGTTGAATTACGGGACGCTATCTTCGTCGAGGCGGCTTTACGGAGGATGAATCAATTGGCTGTCGCATTTTGAATTGAATTATCCCGAAGTGTGATAGCAGCCCTATTCATGTGATGTTTTTTAAAAGAAAACTGTGGGATGGTAATTTGCATGACTGCAGTAAGCAACCAGTCAGGAATAAGAAGGGGAAAAAAATCAGAACTTAAAGTCTAGTCGGCCTATAGAATATTACATTTATATACAACAATAAAAAAATATTAATATAGTTCACGGATCTACATAGTACGAAACTTTAAACATGTGGGTAGATATCGCAAAGCTAGGATAATACAGTTTCAGAATTCACTTGATAAATTAATTCGTCTTGCAAATGCAGCGAGTCAATACACTATTGCATCTAACAGTGTTGCCGCCTTCGACACGCAATATTATATCGATCCAGTTGATCTTTAGTGCATGTACGTGATTGCATCATCAATTAATTAGCGCAAATTATGTTATAATTATTGCATCTATATATATAAAATACGTTAAGTTTCATTCTCAAAACTTGACTTCAGGAGCAAGAAGAAGGCTGATACTGAATGGATAACTCGTTCGCATCTCAACTGCGCGTAATATTATACTTGCTTTTGGCGGCATTATCGGTGAACGGTGAGCTGCATGGAATATTATATGCATGCAGTCAAGTACGGTTGTCTTTCTGTCTCTAACCCTTCCTCCATTCCTCCCCCTGCCCCTGCCCCTTTTCCTCCCCAGCTCTTCAACTCACAAATCAAACGTTCCAATGTTATTGCAATCAGTTTGACACCGTTGGCTGCGTTAGAACGAACAATGCGGTTGGCGGAGAGTGTAGCGCTACATCGGGCCGACAGTCCTGCCTCGCCACGTGGGAAAGGAGCCCAGCTGGTGGCCTCATCATCGCCCAGTACTTCTGTTCCGATGATAATGAGATACTGCCACTCATTTGCCTCCTAAATGGAGGGCAAGCGATAACCAGGAGCGATCAGTTCCCCGTTGTTACGGTCTGCTGTAAGAGTGAGTACTGCAACAGTCCTACCAGACTCCAGGCAGCTGTGGAAACGTCAGTGAGAGGTATATACTTTCAACTAATTACTATATTCAGTATTCATGCTAATTTCCTCCTTATATCACACGCATGCACACATTCAGACATATCCAACACGAGTGCAACAACTCCCATCAACAATACTTCACCGACGGCAAACCCAATAGATGCTACCCAGAGAGGTATAGTGCGGGGCAGAGAAAATCCTTTATAGCTGTACAGTAAACTGAGCAAACAAATCTTCTCACAAGTATTGCACTACAAACGGGCTAAATATAGGACTATGGCATTTTCCCTTACTATTACAGACCCTTCTTTCCTTGATTTTTTCACCACCACTACATTCAAATCCTATATATCTCAACAACTTTCTCATAGAGAATTTAGTTATTTGTATATTAATACCGCACGTATGCATTGGCGCATATACTATGTTCGTGTGCTAACTATAGGACTATGACATTTTCCTTTACTATTACAGACCCTTGTTTCCTTGTTTTTACACCACCATTTATTTTACCTTCAAGTTCTATATCTCACCAACTTTCTCATAGAGAATGCTTTTAGTTACTTGTTTCATAGATTTTATTCCTCATATCTAAATATACGCCGTACACTGATCGCCGGTATAGTTGATTGTAAATCATTTTCTGCTGATCAGGACTGTAGCGTTCTGGTTTGGTATCTACAATTCCAAACTTGTCAAGATTCGGCCGTAAATGATACGAGTAACGTTTAGTACGCCCCAAATGTAACGATACAATTATAATTATCTAAATATACCATCGACTATTTGATCACAGTAGGCACTCTTCCAGCCAATTCTGAAGCTATTAGTGAAATTTCCATTCTTTAAATGCGTTCCTATCCCAAGTTATGCGTGGTCAAGAAGGAGAAGGAGGAGGATAATTCCGGGACTGGGTACGAAGACGGGCAGTACCCTTTTGTTCTCTACAACTGCGCAGTTTTGCGACATAAAACTCACTTTCGTCTTCTGGTCGATTACAACAACCAGCTAAACGATCCGATCGTCAGGAGTCTAGTTATAAAAACGGGTCGCGTGTTTTTTTAAAATAATTTCATAGTCGGGGTCAAATCGCGCGGCTTGTGCTATGACTTTGTTCTATATCGAGAGTTACGTTAGTAACTCTCATATAGGATTTGACCCCGATTATGAAGTCATTAAAAAAACGCGACCCGCTTCTAACATGACTCCCGACGAGCGGATGGCTTACCTTGTTATCGTCGTCGTACAAGAAGGTAACGTCAAGTAGTTTCGTGTTTGTTTGATGTCACAGAACCGCGTGGTTGTCGAGAACAAAACAATTTTCGAAACTCGTACCCAGTCCCACGTATTTCTCGTTCTTCTTCTTCTTCTTGTTCTTGTTCTTGTTCTTGACCACGCATAACTCGGGATAGGAACACTTTTAAGAAATGAAAATTACACCAATGGCTTCAGAATTCGTTGGCATTCTCGCTTCTGTGGTCAAAACGTCTCGAGGCTACATGACATATATCGGTGGTTGTGTTAGCAAATCACGTATAGTTAAGCTTACTGCACTGACACGACTCGGATAGGTCCTACTTCGCTCTTTATACGAAGTACTAGCAGTATACATCAAGTAATCAAATGTGTACGGTCTGGGCACTACACGTAGTGGTAATTAACTGTGGCGGTTTTTAATAACGTGCACGTGCGTACTATAATCATTCTTGTTTTCGATCGTTGTAAGTTTGACGCTCTTTGTAACTTAGTGAAGTTGTTTTTCAGAATGCCTTTACGTGCAAGGTACAGATCCTGAAAAAAGACAGCGATATTGCCATAGTCCTGAACGTGCATGCATCTCGCTCGGCGAAAAGAGTTAAGGTAACTCAAAGGTATGTCGTACCTTTACAACCTCCCTCTCATATCACGATGGATTACTTAACATGCTATACGGCTCATAATCGGGTATGAATAAAAATCAATGAAACAAGTAAATAAAAAACATTCTCTATGAGAAAGTTGGTGGCATATAGGATTTGAAGGCAATGGTGGTGTAAAAAGGAAGGAAACAAGGGGTCTAATAATAAGGGAAAATGGAATAGTCCTATATTTAGCACATTTCTATATGTAGGATATAGTATGTTGTTCGTGTGCTAAATATAGGACTATTCCATTTTCCCTTATTATTAGACCCCTTGTTTCCTTCCTTTTTACACCACCATTGCCTTCAAATCCTATATGCCACCAACTTTCTCATAGAGAATGTTTTTTATTTACTTGTATATATATACTTTAAGTAACGAGTTTATTTCATTTCGGTTATTGCCGTCGTACATATGCAGGTACAGAACCAATTACCGAACCTCCTCAGATCGCCCCCACTATCGCGAATGAAAGGCGTAAGCATATATATAATTATATATATATATATATGTGTGTGTGCGTGCATACCACTAATCGTATGCATGAATTTATCGTCGACTCCACATTCTGTCAACTATTTGCTGCTTAAAGCCTGAGTTAAAGGGTAGCTAGGCGCATGTACTAAGCACGATACTTTTAAAAATTCACACCTTGGCTGCACATGCATGTACTTGAAACGCCACCTTTGAAGCTAGCAATATGTAAACTGGCGCGTATCTACGTATTATATATATATATGCAGGAACATTGCATGCCCATTTCGAATTGCACTCACCCACCATGTCATATTCCTTCAGCGGGGGACCTCGTCTGCCATTGTAACCAGCTTTTGACTCCCGGTTGCAATGCGGTGAATGGATCATGGGGGAACTGTACACTTACAAGAGGGGAGGGGGTGTGCCTAGCGTCCTACGAGGTACTGCTGGGAACGAACGAGGTCAACATTCAGCACACTTGCTCCACTGATGCCTTTTTGAAGTTGCGTTGCCTACCCGGGGGATTTACGAAATCAGGGAGTGCCCAGTACCCGATCATTACCGCCTGTTGCGAGAAAGACTACTGCAACACTCCTCAATACCTTCAACAGTTTTTACCCGTCGTTCATTGTTAATTGATTGATTGAACATGCGTGCATATATAGTATTGGGGTAGTTTGAAACAGAATTAGAGTTTACAGAGACTTATATTGTGCCTTGTTTACTGCATAGAATCATGTATCTGTTTACTGCATAAAATTCAATTCATTTGTTTATACCTGTATTTGAACTTAATTAAGTACCTTGAGTTGATTGGTATAATTTGCTTGCAGCGATTACAATATGGTAACCTGACCAACGATTTTCGACTGATTCTAATAATTTATAGTAATGACAAGCAGCTACATATGCATCACTTAAACACTGTATCAATGCACACTGTTCATCACCCAAGGCCATGCTTGTGTGTACGTGTGTGTTTTTTGTGTGTGTTTACGGGTGTAGCCGTGTGTTTGATCGGACTTCTGATCATAAGAGGCCAAAAAACGCTAGCCCCAGCGTTCCCTACAGGCATGCATGCAGTTTGATTTAATAAGTACTTTGCGGTGTATCGCATACAAGGTGGCGATTGTAGAGGTCTTATCAATTATCATGCATGCAGCATTCTGGAACTGCAAAGCTTACATGACCCCACCTTTGATTATTATACTCTTTTGTTTTCATGTATATGGCTTTCGCTTTCATTCAGTCTGCAAGGTCGATGAAAACCAAACCTTAATTCAGCGCGGTCGTTTTCAGCATGATGTGTAATATATTATCAGAATGATTGTAGACCACCGTGACTATATACCGCGCAGAGGCCATGCAGGGCTTCTGAACTGAAACAGGGCGCTGTCTTCGTCGAGGCGCCTTTATGGGAGATGAGTCAATTGGCTGTCACATTGTGAATTGAATTATCCCGAAGCGTGATGGCAGACCTGTTCATCTGATGTTTAAAAACAGTGCGATGGTAATTTGCATGACTGGATTATAAGCAATCCGGAAAAAGAAGGGGAGAAAAATCAGAACTTAATTTGAGTCTAGCCGGCCTATAGAATATTGCATTTAATAAAATATTATATATTTCATGGTTCTACAAAGTACGAAACTTTATACATGTGGGTAGATGTCGCAAAGGATAATAGTTCCAGAATCACGTGATTAATTAATTTTTCTTGCAAATGCAGTACACTATTGCACCTAACAGTGTTGCCACCGACGATACGCGATAGTATATCGATCCCATGCTATCAACACACACACGTGCACACACACATGTACACACACATATAATACACACACACACACACACACACACACACACACACACACAACACACAGAACGACAACGACGACGACGACGACGACGACGAGGACTCCCCCCATCACCGCCACCCGCGCAATATACATCCCATCCTAAATAAATATAAACATTGTTCACGTCTTCAGTGACAGGGCATGCATTAACGCTGCACATGCATGGCTTTGTTAGGAAGCCTAACGTCTATACCTCCCCCACAGAGTAACTGCATATATCTGTTTACTGTCAATTTATTTGTCTACACCTATATTTGACTTAATTATAAGTTCCTTGATTGGATTGTGTAGTATATATTGGGGTTGCTTTAACAAAATTAGAGTTGGCAGAGATTTAAATATTGTAGACTACAAAGGTTCTATATTCACTGTTTACTGCATAAAATTCAATTTATTTGTCTACACCTATTTTTGAACTTAATTAAGTACCTTGATTTGATTGATTGCAGCGATTACAAATATGGTAACCAGATCAACGATTTCCCACTAATGCTGCACAGTTCGTTTTCTTGTTGGAGTGTTTGGGGGATAGGAGCGGACCAGGATTGATCGAGCCTTAGCTCTAACCAATCACAACCTAAGGCGGCCATACACAGCTCTGCATGTTACTACATTTGACTTGGGGGTGTTGCCACGAATGGTTATAACCGAGAAGTGAGAATGCCCTCAGTGCCTCTGGCCGAGTAAATAATTAAAGTAAAGAAAGAAATTCTCAACCGAGAAAGTTGGTGGGATATAGGAATTGGAGGCAATGGTGGTGTTAAAAGGAAAGGAACAAGGTTTTGAGAAAAGGGTAATGAGACAAAAATCCTATATTTAGCACTTCTTTTGGTTCTGTTACATTTACACGTGCTCAATATAGGATTTTTGTCTCATTAACCCTTTTCTCAAAACCTTGTTCCCTTCCTTTTAACACCACCATTGCCTCCAATTCCTATATCCCATCAACTTTCTCGTTAGAGAATGTTTTTCTTTACTTGTTTCCTCTATTTTTTAATTATCATTTTTTAATACTGGCAAGTACCCTCCCCCCACCCCTCCCACCCCCACCCCCACCCCTCCCCCCTCCGCTTCAATTACCGTCACGAGTAGACGCCCGCTTTTGTTTGGGATCACTGTAAGGAACGCGGGAGAATTCTAACACGTCGTCTGCTCTCCTCTTTGTTTGCACAATTCTAAATATGCGCAAATGTCGCCATGGGAAGGCTTCAATTTAACACTACGCATTACGTAATGATTACGTATGTAAGTTTCTTAATTCATATATCTGATACTTAAAGATGGCCTTCCAGGAGATTCTAAAGCGATTGGTATAATTGGCGCTCTTTAAAACCATTCCTATCCGGCACACCCGAGAAGAAGAAGACGACGACGACGGGGAAGATTTGGCCTGGGAACGAGGTAAAACACGAACTTTTTTGTTCTCTTAAAGCAAACCGTTTTTCAGACTGAAACAAAACATTAAAATGACCGTCTTTTCCTTCTGGTTCGATAGCAACAAAGAGCAACACTATCCGTTTCTCGGTACGCGAGTTATACGCAGGGCGCGTTTTTTAATGATATTCACGATCCGGGTCAATTCCTATTAGGAACTACTATCGTAGTTCCTGACAAGCAGCTACATATTATTGGGGGTCGTGGCTGCGAAAATGTACCCAGTGCATATTATAAAAAATTTCCAAGAAGGAGCATCGAAGTCCACGCGTGCAATTAAAATGAACGCGTAATTAAAAATTCAGGCCACTGTAACTCAATGATGGACAGACTAATTTCCAGTGAGCAAGAAAGAAGTTGTAGAGGGCTTAGAATATGAAATAATTTGAAAACTTGAAAAAATATGCGCTAGGTCCCTTTTCGCTGCCACGATCCCATATACTTATGCTTAAGTGCGCGTGCGTGCACCTTGTTATTATCAGAGCTCGACTGCTAGTTGGCCATTTAAAATATAATACTTTACTAATCATTACAGCTCGGATAACACGAAGCATGCATTGCATGCACTATTCACAAGCACCCATATAAATAAGTAGGCATGCAGCCATAACAATTAGATACGTCAGCAAATTAAATTCGTCGGCAAGGGTGGCTCATTGAAACCTCTTAGTTGAAAATTAGTTCCGTCTACATGCATGCCAAAGTGCACACAAGAGTCCTGCTCGAGGGTGGTATGGTGTCCGAAAGAGGTCCTTGTAGGCATCATGTAAATTGAGGAAGTAATGCATGGTCTTAAGTTTACAGACTGGTTTAAGTCATATGGCCGAAACCGGGGTGTGTGTGTGTTGGGGGGGGGGGGGGGGGGGGGGCGGTAGAGGGAAAGAGGGAGGAGGGGGAGTCAGCCTCTTCCATAAAGTTCAAGGGGAGCCATAACGGTAAACTTTGACGACAAATGGATGCCTGCATATAAGCGGCCAGCATCCAAGCATTCTCGTATATTAGGGTATATGTTTCGTATCATCCATATGTCATCTCTCATTCATAGACACACACACACACACACACACACACACACACACACACACACTCACACACACAAGTGCTGAATGCTGCGTACTAATAGGTCCTTTTGCGATCTTATATTATTCGGCTAACAAGCGCCAATGGGTTAATTATTAATCTGCACTTTTTCAATTCATTTATTTAAATTTAGGGTGTGTGTGTGTGTGTGTGTGTGTGTGTGTGTGTGTGTGTGTGTGTGTGTGTGTGTGTGTGTGTGTGTGTGTGTGTGTGTGTGTGTGTGTGTGTGTGTGTGTGTGTGTGTGTGTGTATGTGTGTGTGTGTGTGTGTGTGTGTGTGTGTGTGTGTGTGTGTGTGTGTGTGTGTGTGTGTGTGTGTGTGTGTGTGTGTGTGTGTGTGTGTGTGTGTGTGTGTGTGTGTGTGTGTGTGTGTGTGTGTGTGTGTGTGTGTGTGTGTGTGTGTGTGTGTGTGTGTGTGTGTGTGTGTGTGTGTGTGTGTGTGTGTGTGTGTGTGTGTGTGTGTGTGTGTGTGTGTGTGTGTGTGTGTGTGTGTGTGTGTGTGTGTGTGGCCGCCTAAAATCCACACGCCGACGCGGTATGCATCGCGACGCTAAAGCACGGAGGGCAAGCCAATAGTGAGCTGTCAAACGAGTGCGGCGAGTCCGGAACTTCGAAAGAAAGCATAGGGAGGATGAGGGAGGGGGTAGCTAAAAAAAATGTTGCGGGCTTCATATGCACAGTTTTGTCGACCTCAAGTTTTCATGTTATAGCGCAGGTTAGGGCCATGTATCCTGCATTTCAGAGTAATCTTTCATGTAGTTCTGTTTTTAGTTCGAAATCATTATATTATTAATTGCGTAAACGCAATAACTGACGTGGGGAGGGGGGGGGGGGGGTTGCCAAGCTACAGAATACGTGCAGGGGTTTTCTTTTTAATGTTCACTAAACCTGGTTGCTAGTAGAGTGAGTAGACTCGGGAACACGAATATCAGTGCAGGCCAAATGTCTGAGAAAACTGCAGTATATTGAGAGGCTTCAGCACGTGTTCCCCCTTACTGTTCGCTGCATCTGTAAACTATGCAACTATAGGAACTTAAAATCCGAGATTTCGTGTTCGGATCCTGAATCCGATCCCAGACCGCCAATACGATGCATATGTAACATGTAACTTGCCTGCAAGTACATGTAGCTATTTTTCGACATTGCTACTATACGATGATGTGGCGTTGTTGCTAAGATATATTACGTGGCATCCGTTTTCAACAAGTAATTAAAAGCATTTTCCAATAGAAAGATATATCGTGACATAAAAAATTTGTATTCAATCTATATCTGAACAAGACTGATATCTGCTGCTTTTTGGGTTACTAAAACTAAATGGGCTTATCAGAATACAAATATTAATAATACTATTATACTTATAACAATATATATCCACATGCATGCACACAATAAATCTTTGCCGGCTGTTAGCAATTTTATCGACGGGTTTTGGTTAAACCGTTCCTCCAATTGTCGCGTTAACCAGGGACTTTAGGTACTCCGGTGTGTTGCAGTTATCCCTCTCGCAGCAGGCGGTAATCATGGGATAGAGAACGCCTCCCGAAGTATGCACACCGCCTGGTAGGCACATGTACCGCAGCAAGGTATCCTCCGAGCAGATAAAACGTTTGTAAATGATGTTGGTCTTGTATATTCTCTCCCATGACGCCACACATAGGCCTACGGTTGTGTTGCACTCTCCCCACGTTTCGTTCGCTTTAACGCATTCTGTACTATCGAATTGGTCGCAAAAACAAGTCAATGCTCCAACTAAGCAATGAAAGCAATCCCAATGGACGAAAATCAATGGAAGCAAATTGTTAATGAATAGCGAATGAGATCATGCAGTGAACCGATTATAATTCAGCATTCACAAGCCATACCTTTTTCTGTTGCAATCATTAGCGATGCGATAAATATTAACCATTTTGCTGTCGTGTAGTATGCTTCCATTGCTTGCAACTTCACAAAGTCCTATGAACCGCCCGATGCCTTATATACGTAAAATATTACTGTATAGGCCCACACCGGACTCGAATTTATATAGAGCAACGTATATAACATCCATACATCTACAGCTTATAATGAAGCAAAACAGAATCTCTGTGTGTCAAAGCATTCAGCCGTATAGACAGTGATTAATTGCAACATACACGTCGGGACGTAACCGGAGAAATAGTCCTGGAATGTCATCCTCGGAATGTACAATATTAGTGACGAAAGGCTACGTCACAAAATCAATCTGCAATGTGTGTACTCCCAGTGCAAGACCTATTGATAGGTTAGCGACAAGCTGCTATAAAGGCCCAATTTGGGGTCAGTGCTGATGAAGACCAGATGAAGACGGCATGGCTGGTACACCAGGCTAAATAATATGTTTCAAGTGCTGGCGCAGCCCTGCATGGAAATAGATGAGTGTCATATACCAAAGTAGTTGCTAGCTGCATGTTTATAACCCGAACAGCCGCAGGTCCTTCATAAAAGCCTATAACGACTTAGTCCAGCTAATTCCCACGCATGCTTTGCGTCATTAAACCATACTAGGTCGACCAGTATCCAAGGGCCTTTGAAGTAGTCTGTGTGCATGCATGGATTGTCAGCCGCACGTCACATTGAGGCCAAAAAGTAGCATACTATGTGCATAGCTTCTGTATGTCTGCATACACTCGCATGCATGAATTGTTTTTTTTTTTGATGATGGAATGCCAAACACTATACTACGTGCGTCATAGTAGCGGAATGAAGTAACGGTATGTTTTCTATAGAGCCCGTGCGTGTGAAATTTCTTGACTTCAAGACAGCTTCTAACTGGATGGGCTAGCTGGAATTTGCAAGCAAACACCTTGCATGGAACATTTGTATGCAGGCAAGCATTGCACGCATGCATGAGAGTAGACACTGCATGAATGGGATGTGGTTGTATGTCCTATGTAAGTGCATTGTCGCGGTGGGACACACTCATCGAGAACATATGTATCGGAGCTACTGAATAAGTTGGTATTCCCATGTTATGCCAACACAAATACAAATACACTATACGGACACGCGTTGACAATGGAATCGAATGGAAGTGGCATGGGTACCTTCATAATTAACAAAATGTGATCAGTGTTAATTGCTTCTAAAGCTATATACGAAACTTTCACAATTTAGTAAAGTGGATGCATGCAACTTCTATATATTATGAAGTCAGCCTCACGACCAGGACGGCCATCCACCAATTCTCAAAGATGGGCCCGCACCGAAAATTGTAAATTATTAATGCGCATGCCGTAATCAATTTGCTTTCGCTTCCAGTCTCCGGAATTATTTGAACTTGGCAAACACATCGACTATTTACAGAACCATGCTAAACAAAAATACATGAACCAATTAGCCACGACTCTTAAAGATGATGCTTACGTCAGTAATTTGGTGTGGTCCGAGACATTTCATACCACGAATAAACACAGGGCTAATAACTGTAGGATCGTTATTGTAAATCCCTATAAGGGAATTATTTGAATACCATGATCACTGCATGTTGTCTAGGCGGTCAAAAAGTGAATATACGACTATATTGTAACAACTGAAGAGAGATCAGTAATTTCGACTTACGGAAATTCTGAAATTGGATATATACTGTATACTACGGTAATCGCGAATAGACCTGGAACCTGAAAATCGGTTACAGGACTTGCACTTTGTTATGACGTAAATACTTTATGCATAATTACATATTCGTTTAGTTTAGTCCAGAAAGAAATAAATTGAACTTTCTCAACTACTGCAAATGACTTCATTGTGATGGCTCTAGCATTGGCTATATAGGATGGAGTGCCAATTTTGCTATATGCAATTAAGTTAGGTAGAACAATTAACTTTTAATTGTGATCAGTGTATGGCCGGCCACTACAGGAACTAATGACGTAGTTCCTGATAGTTAAGTTTCATGACGAAACTACATGTAGAAGTTGGAATATAATAAAGATCAATTTATTACTAATCTTGAAGCGCCTATGTTTGCTAAATGTCCCTAGCGTGGGCTTAAATAACGTATACATACGGAGTACCACATGAGAAGTGACACGCGCTCAGTCGTTAAAAACATTTTCTATGAGTAAGTTGATGGCATATAGAATTGCATGGCAACAGTGCCGGTGTAACAAGGAAGGAAACAGCAAGGGGAAATGTAACAGTCCTATGTTTATTGTCCCAGACAGCACATGCACCACTAGCAGGGTATCTTGTGTGGCGGTGGCATGCACGCAGACGGAATTTCTCTTTAGCAGAATCAGCACTACGCGTGCTTACAAACAATGCCACTTGAGTGTTCACAGATGACGTTTTTATGGCTGTCCCCCTCTACATGGCGTTTATCCATGTGCAATGTTAATTTAGGTACGACATTATGTGTCATGCATGCCAGTATGCATAGTGCATTATATAATAATAATAAAGTATACTAGTTTCACTCCCATTCTACTATTCATGCATTTTCACACGTGTGCACAGGCTTGCAGTTGTGTGCACACGCACACGCGCGCGCGCGCACACACACACATGTACACACACACAAACACACACACACACGCATGCGAACATATTTGCTCACATATGTTCACCTACACACGCTTGCTCACACATGCTCACAAATATACACACGTTTCATGTGAACATTATGCATACCATCATATCTACAACTACTGCCGTACCAAAGCACTTATAATTCGTTGAAAATAAATTGTAGCATCCATGGCTTCAATCATTTCTGCATTGGAAAACTTTGGTCTAAATACTGCATTGTAATCACTGCTATGCAAATGTAGGCGTATAAGTTAAAATACATGCAGACAAATATATAGAACAAAGCATTCTCTAATATGGTGGTGCGGAAAAAAGAAAGGGAAAGAGTAAGCATGGGAAAAATAGAACGTTTACTTGGCACGTGTAAATGTCTCAAGTGTCTAAATATACTAGGTCTTAGTCTCATTTTTGCTTTTCCTATTCAGCCTTTTTTTACACCCCTTTGCCTTCAAATCCTATATCCCACCAACTTTCTCGACAAAGAATGAATTTAGTTTCTGGTTTTCTCTATTTTTGTTCACACCTTCAACAATTATTGTTCATTAGCTGCGCGATATTATCTTGATACACCTATTAATAGTAGTACCAAGTTAAGATATAGCTAATACTATACTTAGCCCATTTTGTTCACACATTCAAAAACAAATTATTTTTGTAATTCAACTGAAGTTATTTTCTCCTACTGCATTAAAAAGTACCCTTTTAATAAAACAGAAGTCATGTACCTGGTCCATGAAGACTGCCATTGTGGTCACTTACTAGGAAGGCTTTCTGCTTCCAATCCGTCAGAGGATTCGAGTTGAATTTTTTGGTGGTCGATATTTATCATGATATCGGGAGTTTCGCTAGGAACTTCCATATTAGAATTGACCCCAACTATGAAATCATTAAGAACACGCGACCCGTTTATAACGAGACTCCTGGCGATCGGATCGTTTTGTAAGCAAAACAGTGTGGCCGTGGAAAAAAAAAAGGAGGGGGGGGGGGGGGGGGGGTCCCGAAAAACTCCTCCTTCTCCTTCTTGACCGCGCATAACTCTGGACAGGAACACTTTAAAATAATGTAACTTTCATCTGTAGCTTCAGAATTGGCTGGAAGAGCTAGTGCCTTCTGTGTTCAAACAAGTAAATAAAAAACATTCTCTATGAGAAAGTTGGTGGCATATAGGATTTGAAGGCAATACTGGTGTAAAAAGGAAGGAAACAAGGGTCTAATAATAAGGGAAAATAGAATAGTCCTATATTTAGCACACGAACAACATAATACATGTATAGAAATGTGCTAAATACTGGTTCGTCGAGAGAACACATGCACTCTGTACCATTTAATATTTAACATATGGCGGGTTGGGCAATATGTCAGTATATGTACATATGTAGCCAACTACTTTCCATCTGTCACATTCTTTGTTGATAACACGTTAATTAATATAGATGAAGGAGGGGGGGGGGGGGGAGAGTCCACTTGCATGTAATACAAACAAATTGTTGCTGCAATACGTGTATGGAGTTCAGAAGAACAAAAATGAATCGTTCAGGATTGCCATATCGATCCTGCAGCTGGACACATGGGAAAAAGTCGAATGTGTTTTTATTTATTTAGTACCGATGTACACTGCGCGGATGGCGATGAGGGAGAGTCGTTCTGTTTACGGGTGTAGCCGTGTGTTTGAGCGGATTCCTGACCACAAGAGGGCCAACAAACGCTAGCTTCAGCGTTCCCTATAAGCAGTTTGAATTAAGTACTTTCCACACAACTTTATACACAACTTTCCATGTAAGGCACTTTTTAGAGGTCATATCAATTATCACGCATGCAGCATTCTCGAACTGCATATGACCCCACCTTTGTTTATTGACTGACTTTTTTGTTTGCGTGTATATGGCTTTCGCTTTAATTGAATCTGCAGATTGATGAAAACAAAACCTTTATTCGGCGGGTCTTTATCAGCATGAATGTTTAATATACTATATCACTGTACACCACCGTGGCTATATATGGCGTGAGGCTTCTGAACTGAAACTCTAATAATGATAGAACAAGTAAAGAAAAACATTCTCTTGGTGGGTATAGGAATTGGCGGCAAAGGCAAATCGCCATCGCCCACGGAAATTACATCTGAATGCTCTTCTAAGAGAGCCCTTAATCCTTCGCGTTCGCTTACTGTTAGGCCCTGTACCTATTTCAAGATGCCCTCTATTTCCCTACAAATGGCTTCTTTTGATCGAACAGCTGGCTTTCTATCCAGTGACGGCTACACTAAGCCCACCATGTTCGTATCTCGCAGCCCAGACAACTCACCAATTTTTTCCTTACCATGCAAGGTTACTGGAACTGCTGTTGGATTCAGCAACTGTTTACTGTGGTCTTTCCACTACGAGTCGGTGACACAGAGTGAGCAAGCAGTAGACCACCATGCTTGTCTGCATGGGAACTCAGGCTTCGGTTCAAAAAAACCGTTGTAGTCGGGTACTCTTTTCTCCTGAGCTAGCTCCAGGTCGACTGGAAGCTGGACTTGGTGGAAGGCAGGAATAACAGTTGATTCACAACCTGCTATTGTTATAGGAGTTTGTTCTTCACATCAATGACACAGTGACCTTTCTCCGGGAAGTCTGTTCCCAATAAACACTCTTGAATCATCTCCTTAACAACAAGCACCTTATGCACCCCAACATATTCTCCCACCTGGAAGGACACTTCTGCTTGCCCGCAAATGGGAAGGTTCTCGCCATTTACCGCCTTTACTGGGCCAGCTGATGGCTGCAGTTCCTCCTTCCTTGTACCGCTTCCTTCCAAACCCTTTCGTGCAGCAAAGAAACTGACGACCCTGTATCCACTAACATAGGTCTTATACGCCCCTCCACCTCGCCTTGCAGCATCAAGGTACACGCAACTGCTGACGTAAACTCGGCTGACCTTTCCGGTGAGGTTTTACCCTTAGCTGGCCGGCCGTCTTTGTGGACAGTTTCTACGAAAATGTCCAGATCTCCCACATTTCCAGCATGCGCCTCTTTTATTTGCTCCGTTCTCTCCATTATCAGCACGCAACTTTCTTAACTGCTGCAATAAAGACCTTACCTGCGCGACCAACTCCTGGTAATTATCTCCACTTGCTTTTTCAAACTCCCCAGCGGTATGCCGATCCGACGTATGGTCCGACACACCTGCGGTCAGCTTCGTGGTTTGAAGGCTCCGTAGTGCCAGTTCTACCGCCTCTAGCTGGGTTGCCAGCGTGACAGCATCGTCCAATTCCGGCGGCCGCTCTTGCATCAACTTCAGCTGTATTGTGGAAGAAAGGACACCATTAATAAATTGGTTACGTGCCATATCCAGCCTGTCTATCCGTTCCCATGACGGAAAAGATCTATCGGCCAACATTCGCAGTCGTGCGGCAAACTCGGTGAGAGATTCAGCGCTCTTCTGCTGTGCCGTGTGGAGTTTTCGCTGCCATTCAAGCTCTACGCCTGGAGGGGCAAACTGCTTCTCCGAGCACTTCTTTACCGCTGTATAATCAATGGCATCGTCACTTAGATAACCCATTTGACTCACAATACGGAAAGCCTCATCTTCTAACAGCGAGACAAGCTCTTGACCTTTCTTTTCGTCAGGGACATTCGATTCATTTAAATACAACTCCACGCGTTATATCCAGAGGGCGAAATCCGCACCTTTTCCAAACCTAGCTGGTGGTCTGACACTAAACCTAGTGGGTCTGTGGTCGGCGTCGGCGGTTTGCGATTGAGCATCCATCCCACTCCTGACACCAATGTAAAGGCCAGCTTTAATCAAAAGAAGTGCGCAGCAAGAGTAGATGCACAATAAGGCACACAGATCCAGTACGCATGCGCAATAATTAACTAAGATGTTATATTCGCTACACTATCTTGAGTTTCTGCTTCGTTATCATCCCTCTTGGCTGTTTATTTCATTTTCCTGTCCATCAAGAAATTTCTTCTCTTTTGATTAATCTTCTTTCCATCCACTTTTCTACCCATTTACATGCCAATCTGAATTTCTGTTTCATCACCATCTTTTTTCTTTACTTCATTTTCCTGTCTATCGTGAAATTTCTTGAGATTGCAATCATTCTGTTTTTGCTTTAACATCTTGCCATCCATGCATAGTTTTCACTTGATATACATCATTAGACTAAGGCTTGAAACAGGTTGTGCCGGAGCTCCGGTTAACCGGTTAACGGACGGTTAACCGGTTAACCGACGGTTAACCGATCGCGAGAAATAAATTACCGCCTCAACCGGTTCTATTTCAGCTAAATAACCGCTTCAACCGGTTGTTAAAATTTTAAGCAACCACAACCGACCGGTTGATATTTTATTGCGGAGTTGCAAGTGGTCCGTCTTACATCTACCAATAATGCTGGGCGCGATAAAACAATTAGCGGACGAAAGCGAATAACGGAGAGATTCATCTCTATACGTTGTATGCATGGTGATACAGTATCTTTAATATATTTGGAACAGTGTCCAGCAAAATCACTCCTATGTTTACATGTCATTATCTGTATGGGGTAGGCTGCACAAATCCACCCCAATTAACCTTACTAGGGATAGGGATTTGATGCCGTTAGTTGCAGACTTATCAAAACATGTGTTTCCGCGTTGGCATTGTTCACGTGTTTTGACTAACTGTCTTGGATCGATATTCATTCTTGGCCACCACACCAACTTTTGAATCGTTTGTTCCCTTTCCTTTTACACCACCATTGCCTTTGCCTTCAATTCCTATACCCACCAAGAGAATGTTTTTCTTTATCACGACCAACATGACACCCCATAGATTTGGATTGGATTGTTTCCCCTGCATCTTCTTGAACAGATTTCAGTACCTTGTTCCTCGTCTACATCCTTTACAAATAGGCAGGAGTTCCACTTTTCCCCTTCATCGTAACCTCCGCATAAAAATGCAGTATGCCTTTCAGTAGAATATACTTACTGGACACCTTTCCTAGGTTGGATTTCAAGTCTGGCCTACCTTTCATTTTCTCTGGGTAGCACCCATAAATGTATATGCTTCAATTTTGTTACCGGACTGAGTACACCTTACCCGCGTAATCGTTTAGGTACCATGGACTGTAGAGTATACCGTATACCTCCAGGTGCGGTGTACTCTTTTTTTTTTTTGCATTCGTTATTTTAGTTCTGTTTTTTAATTCTTTCTATAGTACAACTTTATGCAAAAAAAAAAAAAAAAAAAAAACACTCTATAGAGTTCGCGCTACCCAGATACCGTGTAATCAAGATTCCACTATACCTAGACTACAATGTATTACACCGGCAATACATCAAGACAAAAATCCTATATTTAGCACGTGTAAATGAAACAGAACCAAAAAAAGTACAAGATATAGGATTCTTGTCTTCCCCAAAAACCTTGTTCCTTTTCCTTGTACACCACCAATGCCTTTGCCTCCAATTCCTATACCCACCAAGAGAATGCTTTTCTTTACTTGTTCTATCACACAGTTTCAGTTCAGAAGCCCTGCATAGCCTCACGCCATATATATTCACGGTGCATGGTGTACAGTGATATAGTATATTAAACATGCCGATAAAGACCCAGTGAATTAAGGTTTGGTTTTCATCGATACGCCGATTAGCCGTATACACGCAAAAAAAAAAAAGTAGTAAATTTGCTTTGCTGTTCGATGCGTGATAATTGATATGACGATACACATAATTCAAACTGCATGCTTTTAGGGAACGCTGGGGCTAGCGTTTGTTGGCCCTCTTGTTATCAGAAATCCGATCAAACACACGGTTACACCCGTAAACAGAACGACTCCCCCTCACCGCCCACCCACGCTATATATGTACATCCCATCATAAACCAATATAAACATTGTCAACGTCTTCAGTGACAGGACATGCAGCAACGCCACACATGCATGGCTTTGTGAACGTCAATACCCCCTAGCTCGTACGGGAAGTATAGTCGAGATTTGACATAGCATGCATCAGTCAAACTGCATGCATGTCCCGTCAAATCCTAGTTCCCCTATCTAAGAGGTCGGGCGATTAGACCAGAGATAATCCATATATTATCTCTGATTAGACTATGCATAAATATATCGATCGGTATTTTTCTTTTCCCAAAACCGTGTTCCCTTCCTTTTACAACGGGACGTCAGCCATGGTTGCCAGTGAGACATCCTTTTTAATAGGCGTCTATCAATTTGAAATCTAGCTTTAAAATTCTTCTTGTCGAGAATGGTCTAGCATCCACAACGCACCAGTGATTCGTTAATTAACCCGGCTGATTTTAAAGAGTGCGTTGTGGACAATAAGAAAATACATTGATATGTATAGTAGTAGTAATAGTACTTCTTAGATAGGGGAGGCAGTCTACCGCAGAGCAATTTGACAGATGCAATGTCAAATCTCGACTATACTGCCCGTACGTGGGCGGATGTATTGACGTTAGGCTAACTGACAAAGCCATGCATGTGTGACGTTACTGCAAGTCCTGTCACTGAAGACGTTGACAATGTTTATGTTTATTTAGGGTGGGATGCTCATTGCGTGGGTGGCGGTAAAGGGGAGTCGTACGGGTATAACTGTGTGTTTGATCGAATTTCTGATCGCAAGAGGCCAACAACGCTAGCCCCAGGGTTCCCTATATAAGCAACTTGAATTAACTACTTTGCGGTGCATCATATATATATACATAAGGCGGCGATTTTTGAGGTCATGCATATCCGTTATCACGCATATAACATTCTCGAACTGCAAAGCTTACATGACCCCACTTTTTTATCACTGTTTGTTTGCGTATATACTCTTTCGCTTTTATTGAATTAGCAGATCGATGAGAACCAAACCTTAATTTATCAGCATGAATGTTTTATATACAATATCACTGTACACCACCGTGACTATATATGGCGTGAGGCTATGCAGGGCTTCTGAATTTAAACTATACAATAGTTCATTCTCTCTTGGTGGGTATAGGGAATTGGTGGCAAAGGCAAAGGTGGTGTAAAAGGAAAGGGAACAAGGTCATGGGAAAAGAAAAATGAGACAAAAATCCTATATTTTGTACGTCGTTTGGTTCTGTTACTTATACACGTGCTAAATATGGCATTTTTGTCTCATTGTTCTCTTCCCAAAACCTTGTTCACTTCCTTGTTACACTGAGACGTCAGCAGTGAGGCGTCCTATTTCATAGACGTCTATACAATTTGAAATCTTATAAATTCTTCTTGTCGAGAATGGTCTAACATCTACAACGCACTCTTGCCACCCGCGATTAGTTAACATGGCTGTGTTCGAAGATGAAAACAATATAAATGCATTGTCTAATCGCCCGACATTACCAGAAATTTCGGACGCTCATTACGTATTCCTGACGCGTCAATGCAAACGTCCGTTAATTTTCCGCGCACGCGTCCATTGACATGTATGGAACAAAGTGCATTTCTGTTCAGTATAAATCAGGAATCGTCAGAAAAAAGGAAGGCGGTCAAAAATATAGTTAAGAACATCTTTCACTATGCTTTATTGATGAAACAAAAAAATTCAGGGTCTATCTGTAGGTTCCATGGCCCTAAAACAACACGTCCATAGACACATGTAGAAATTGTGTAGAAATTTGGGTTTTGTCAAGATGTTTGTGCATTTTTCTCAGGATCTGTGATAGTTGCAGTAAGAATCAGTGATTAAAATGTTAGCCAGATCATCGAGGAAGGGGCCAGATACCATAAAACACTCTTTCCTCTACTTTTCAAGGTTCCAGAGTCACTTCAGTGGTGTTAGGTACTGAATGTCCCATTATTAATTCTTCCACTTGCATGACGTAATGGACGTTTTAATACGGGCTCTGCCACTGTGTGACTCACTCAGGTATGTTACATCTGAGGTGCTTATAGGCGTTCTACATGTGCGTAACAACCATAGCTTGACCCACATACGTAGTATATATACAGTGGCGTATCCAGAATTTCAGCGAGGGGGTGCTTAAGGTCAGGAATACTGGGGGGGGGGGGAAGGGGAGGGCCCGCTTCTGGTCTGATATGAAAAGTGAGTGTGTGTGTGTGGGAGGGGGGGGGGGGGGATGCAGTCCGCTTCAAGTCCGATACGAAAAGTGGAGGCCTTTGGCACACGTTGTCGTTATATTTAATAACTAACGGTTACAATTTTGACCGAGGGGGGTGCTCAAAAGCACCTGGAGCACCCTCTCCAGGGGCGGATACAGAAATTTCCAAAAGGGAGGTTTAGACCCGCGATACAGTGGTGTAGAGAGAGGGGGGGGGGGGGGGGGGGGGGGGACATATGTCCCCGGGCGCAGGGTTGAGGGGGCGTCGAAGTAGACGAGAGATAATTAATTATCGCGTCAACGAGAACTCACGAACGCATCGGCAGATACAGGGGGCAGTTGTAAACGCGTTCATATAATATAAGGCTCCTCCCCTTCCCTCTTTTCCGCTAGGTACCCCCCCCCCCCCCCCCCATCGGGCCAGAAGCCGACAGCCCCCCCCACCCCCCCGGGCGCTCAACACTCACACTACGTCACTGCCGCGATACGAAAAGCGGGGGTGGGGTGGTGGGGGTGGTGGTGCTGTCCGCTTCAGGCCCGATACGAAAAGCGGGGGGGGGGGGGGGGGGGGGGGGGGTGCCGTACGCTTCAGACTGGACTCAATAATATCTTGTATATTTACCACACCCCACCAAACTAAGAACTAAACAACATTTGAAATAGCCTACAACCAGCCTGCCTATACAACTGTATAGGCCTAACAGTGTGATATTGTCTAGTTGTTGGATCAGTTTCCATCACAAAAGTGTTGGTGCCATATGTATGTGTGTGCTTGTGTGCATGCATGTGTATGCTTGTGTGCATGTGTATATGCATGTGAATGCGTGTGTGTGTGTGTGTGTGTGTGTGCATGTGGATATTGTACTTGTGTGTTCATTTGGGTCACTTCATTCATACACTCACATAAGTCTCAGTAGTCTAGTATTTGGGCAAGCTGGATTGGAACTGGACCTCTCAAGCTAGAGGTGTTTGTTCATGTACATGTACATGTACGTTGTTTTGTGAGTGTGTGTGTGTGTGTGTGTGTGTGTGTGTGTGTGTGTGTGGTATATGTCTGGAGTATGTATTTGTGCATTTCTGTGTTTTTATAACATTTCTGCATGTTGTAAGTGGGGCTCAATATAGCCCAAGTATCAACTAGCTGGACCTCTCAAGCAAGGGGAGCTAGATCATACACAAGGGGAGCTAGCTAGATCATACGCATTGTGTGTGGGTGTGCATATGTCTGTTGAGAATATATCATATATGTCTGTTGAGAATATGTGCATGTGTTTGTGTGCATTAGATGTGTGTGCATTGTGCATGTTATCGCTCTTCTGCTAATGGGCTGCTTCTGTACTGTTAGGTGAGCAGCAGCTGGCTTCATGTGTGTTAGTTAATTATTTGCTCATGCATATAAACACATGCACACATGTATATCACTATACATATCACACATGCACACATATACACAACACACACACACACACACACACACACACACACACACACACAGGATGTTTGCTATGACCAAACGCAAAGTCTCCCATTTAACACCATGGAATGTACATGTATGTTAGTTGGTTCAATACATACAACACACCAGTTGTTGCATGTGCTGGACTTATACATACTGGATTGCCTTTTGAAAGTGGCACTGCCCAGGCCACTACGATCCAGAAACCTACTTCAAATGACACCAAGTGCTCAGATCTTGGGTGGGTGTGCAGTGGCGGATCCAGCATATTTTAGGTTCATTAAAACCGGGCAATTATGGGCCCGTGCCCATAATTGCCCGGTTTTAATGAGCCTAAAATATGCCTGGATCCACCACTGGGTGTGTCTCACTAGTTCCCGAGTCCTATATACAGTACAGAGGCATTATGTATTTGCAACTTCCACCACATGTTGTATGAACAGGACTGGTGTATTGGATTGCTGTGATGTATGTAGTGGACTGGTATGTTGTATGATGGAGGAGGGAAGGGGGTGTGGCATTGCCCCTGCACATTTATTAAAGAGGGAGGGTGTTGGTGGGAAGTACTAGACACCGGTGTACCATCCTCAGATTTTTACATTTGAAGTTCTGAAGCCATGGGTAAATATGAAGTCATGTGTGTGAATAGCTCAGCATATCCAGTGGCCAAATCTATTGAGATAGGGTAGAAATAATTTCACTGCCATTATCAAGGCTCCATCCAGTGAGACCATTTACATGTAAATACAAACACAAACACACACACACACAGAGGGTGTTTGATATCACCAAATGCAAAGTCTGCTATTTAAGTCCATGGAGTTTATGTGAGGTGGTCCAGTACATACTACACACACCGGTCCAGTACATA
>OY811975.1:2144041-2188448 GCA_963681505.1 Eunapius fragilis | reverse complement strand
CTTCAGGTATTAAAATTTCTGAAGTCGTTATAAATCACTTGTTAAAGCGCTCGCTATTCAATAGATCATAGAGTTGCCCTTTCATTGTAAGGTACCTCCCCCTCTTCTGCTAAGCAACCCCCTCCCCCCCCCCCCCCCCCCCCGCCTTTCGTAATGTGCCTGAAGTGTACACCTCCTCACCCCCACTGTCGTATCGCTGGACTAAACCCCCCAACCATAAACTAGCCCCCCACCCCCCGCTTGTCGTATCGCGGGTCTAAAGCCCCAACCATAATTAGCCCCCCCACCCTTAAAACTTGTCTACGCCCTTGGGGGGGGGGGGGGGGGGGTTGCTGTCCGCTTCAGGTCCGATACAAAAAGTGGGGGCCCTTGTTTGGCACACAGCAAATACATTTATCGTTAATAATTAACGGTTACAAGTATATATAGCCGAAGCTAACGTATCCCAGAGAGGGTGCTCCGGGTCCTCAGCCATAATTGTAACCGGTAATAACAATAACGTAGAGTAGGCCCTATGCCAAACAATTAAAGGGCCCCCACTTTTCGTATTGGGTCTGAAGCGGACAGCAACTCCCCCCCCCCCCCCCCCCCCCCCCCCCAATTATCGTACCTGGCCTGACCTGAATCACCCCCCTCGCTGACGCCGGCCACTGCCGTAGTGTACAGGTATTAGTGTCGTGGTCCATTTGAAATCATAAAGTAATGTCTTACTTCGCGCTTGTAGCAAACAGGTAAATGCACGCCGAGCGCACGTTCGTCTATCCACGCCGATGCATGAAAGAAATATTCAAATGTATTGAACCAAGGGCACATTTCGAGCATTTAGATAACAACACGCTCCTCCCACTCACACACGCACCAGCACTTATAATGTGCACTATTAGGGCGCGCCCACCATTTGATGTTTATTAATCATTTTCATTATTGACCTCTAAAGAAAATGATTACGTAATAACGAAAGTAATTAATTTTGTTCTTGATTCTCCTGCTCGCAAAATGAAAGCGAAAAATAAAATAATGCATTTCTTATATTTAAAAAAATAATCCTACTGCGTTAATGTTTGAAAAAAATCAAATACTTTACATGCGTTTTCAATGCATAGACATGTATGGATGTCCGAAATTGCTGGACATGATATCTTAGATGCAGGAATTGACAGCCTACCGCACGCATGGCAGCTCGATAGATGCATGCAATGTCAAATCTCGACTACACTGCCCGTACTTGGTATAGACGTTAGGCTTCCTAACAAAGCCATGCATGTGTGGCATTGCTGCATGCCCTGTCGCTGAAGACGTTAACAATGTTTACATTTATTTAGGATGGGATGTATACGTTGCTTGGGTGGCGGTGAGGGGGAGTCGTTCTGTTTACGGGTGTAACCGTGTGTCTGATCGGATTTCTGATCGCAAGAGGGCCAACAAATGCTACCTCCAGCGTTCCATATAAGCAGGATAGAATTATGTACTTTGCGGTGTACGTATACAAGGCGGCCATTTTAGAGGTCATATCAATTACCGCGCATGCAGCATTCTCGAACTGCAAAGCTTTCATGACCCCACCTTTATTTATTACTTTTTGTTTAGGGGTATATGGCTTTTGCTTTAATTGAATCTGTGGATCGATGAAATCCAACCTTAATTCAGCGGTCGTTTTCGGCATGATTGAGGTTTAATATATACTATCATTCTGATTGTACACCACCGTGACTGTATATCGCGTAGAGGCCATGCAGGGTGTCTGAACTGAAACTGTAATGATAGAATACTTCATTTGAATTACAGGACGCTATCATCGTCGAGGCGGCTTTACGGGGGATGAGTCAATTGGCTGTCGCATTTTGAATTGAATTATCCCGAAGTGTGATAGCAGCCCTATTCATATGATGTTTTTAAAAAGAAAACTGTGGGATAGTAATTTGCATGACTGCAGTAAGCAACCAGTCAGGAATAAGAAGGGGAAAAAATCAGAACTTAAAGTCTAGCCGGCCTATAGATTATTACATTTACATACAACAATAAAAGAATATTAATATAGTTCACGGATCTACATAGTACGAAACTTTAAACATGTGGGTAGATATCGCAAAGGATAATAGAGTTTCAGAATTCACTTGATAAATTAATTCGTCTTGCAAATGCAGCGAGCCAATACACTATTGCATCTAGCAGTGTTGCCGCCGACGACACGCGATGTTATATCGATCCCGTTGATCTTTAGTGTGCGTGATTGCATCATCAATTAATTAGCACAAATTATGTTATAATTTTTGCATCTATATATATAATATATATTCTTCATTAAGTTTCATTCTCAAAACTTGACTTCAGGAGCAAGAAGAAGGCTTATACTGAATGGATAACTCGTTTGCATCTCAACTACGCGTTATATTATACTTGCTTTTGGCGGCATTATCGGTGAACGGTGAGCTTGAATATTATATGCATGCAGTCACGTACGGTTGTCTTTCTGTCTCTAACCCTTCCTCCATTCCTCCCCTGCCCCTGCACCTTTTCCTCCCCAGCTCTTCCTCTCACAAATCAAACGTTCCAATGTTATTGCAATCAGTTTAACACCGTTGGCTGCGTTAGAACGAACAATACGATTGGCGGAGAGTGTAGCGCTACATCGGGCCGACAGTCCTGCCTCGCCACGTGGGAAAGGAGCCCAGCTGGTGGCCTCATCATCGCCCAGTACTTCTGCTCCGATGATAATGAGATACTGTCACTCAAGTGCCTCTGGAATGGAGGGACAGCGATAACCAGGAACGTTCAGTTCCCCATTGTTACGGTCTGCTGTAAGAGTGAGTACTGCAACAGTCCTACCAGACTCCAGGCAGTTGTGGAAACGTCAGTGAGAGGTATATATATATATATACATATTTATATATATATACTTTCAACTAACAACTGTATTCAGCATTCATGCTAATTTCCTCCATATATCACACGCATGCACACATTCAGACATATCCAACACGAGTGCAACAACTCCCATCAACAATGCTTCACCGACGGCAAACCCAATAGACGCTACCCAGAGAGGTATAGTGCGGGGCAAAGAAAATCCTTTATAGCTGTACAGTAAACTGAGCAAACAAATCTTCTCACAAGTATTGCACGCCAATGCATACGTGCGGTATTAATATACAAGTAACTAAATTCTCTATGAGAAAGTTGGTGAGATATATAGGATTTGAATGTAGTGGTGGTGAAAAAAGCAAGGAAACAAGGGTCTGTAATAGTAAGGGAAAATGTCATAGTCCTATATTTAGCCCATTTGTAGCATATGCTATGTTCGTGTGCTAACTATAGGACAATGGCATTTTCCCTTACTATTACAGACCCTTGTTTCCTTGTTTTTACACCACCATTGTCTTCAGATTCTATATCTCACCAACTTTCTCTTAGAGAATGCTTTTAGTTACTTGTTTCATAGATTTTTTCATATCTAAATATATGCCTTACACTGATCGCCGGTATAGTTGATTTTAAATCATTTTCTGCTGATCAGGACTGTAGCGTTCTGGTTTGGTATCTACAATTCCAAACTTGTCAAGATTCGGCCGTAATGATACGAATAACGTTTAGAACGGCCCAAATGTAACGATACAATTATAATTATCTAAATATACCATCGACTATTTGATCACAGTAGGCACTCTTCAAGCCAATTCTGAAGCTATTAGTGAAATTTCCATTCTTTAAATGTGTTCCTATCCCAAGTTATGCGTGGTCAAGAAAGGAGAAGGAGGATAATTCCGGGACTGGGTACGAAGACGGGCAGTACCCTTTTGTTCTCTACAACTGCGCAGTATTGCGACATAAAACTCACTTTCGCCTTCTGGTCGATTACAACAACGGGCTAAACGATCCGATCGTCAGGAGTCTAGTTATAAAAACGGGTCGCGTGTTTTTTTTTTTTTAATGATTTCATAGTCGGGATCCAATCGCGGCTTGTGCTGACTTTGTTCTATATATATACAAGTAAATAAAAACATTCTAAACGAGAAAGTTGGTGGGATATAGGATTTGATTATGACATTGGTGGTGTAAAAAGCAAGGAAACAAGGTCTTATCAGAAGGGAAAATGTCATAGTCCTATATTTAGCACATTTCTAGGGCATGTGTTGTTTGTGTGCTAAATATAGGACTATGACATTTTCCCTTCTGATAAGACCTTGTTTCCTTGCTTTTTACACCACCAATGTCATAATCAAATCCTATATCCCACCAACTTTCTCGTTGAGAATGTTTTTATTTACTTGTTTTCTTTATTTTTTTTCATACCCATTAAGACATTAGTCTCGTACCCAGACCGTCTATGACGTAAGCGATTATCGCTGTAAACAGTATAATCACTACGTCCATACGTATGGACGTAGTGATTATACTGTTTACAGCGAT
This sequence comes from Eunapius fragilis, assembly GCA_963681505.1. Taxonomy (NCBI): domain Eukaryota; kingdom Metazoa; phylum Porifera; class Demospongiae; order Spongillida; family Spongillidae; genus Eunapius; species Eunapius fragilis. The sequence goes on along the minus strand of OY811975.1, from coordinate 2,184,041 downwards.
AATCGCTTACGTCATAGACGGTCTGGGTACGAGACTAACAAGACATAGGAGGCTGATAGTCGATTGTTTATCAAAGTATTATATTATATAAAAGCGAGTCCTCCAGCCGATTCTGAAGCTATTGGTGAAATTTTCATCGCTTAGAAATGTTCCTGTCCTGAGTTATGCGTTGCCAAGAAGAAGGAGGAGAAGAAGACGACCCGCCCCTTGTTCCGAGACTGGGTACGAGGACGGGCAGTACACTCTTGTTCTCAACAACCACGCGGTTCAGCGACATGAAACAAAAACGAAACTACTCATTTTTGACTTCTAGATCGATTGCTAAAACAAGCTACACGATCCGATCGTCGGGAGTGTTGTTACAGACGGGTCGCGTTTTTTTAATGACATTCATAGTCGGGGTCAAATCCTATATGGAAGTTTCGTTAGGGAAGTTTCTAACGAAACTTCCGATACTTTAAGTAACGAGTTTATTTCATTTCGGTCATTACCGTCGTACATATGCAGGTACAGAACCAATCACCGAACCTCCTCAGATCACCCCCACTATCGCAAATGAAAGGCGTAAGCATATAATATACATATATATGTGTGTGCGTGCATGCCACTAATCGAATGCATGAATTTATCGTCGACTTCACATTCTGTCAACTATTTACTGCTTAAAGCCTGAGTTAAAGGGTAGCTAGACTCATGTACTAAGCACGATACTTTTAAAAATTCACACCTTGGCTGCACATGCATGTACTTGAAACGCCACCTTTGAAGCAAGCAATATATAAACTGGCGCGTATCTACATATTATATTGTAAATATATATATGCAGGAACATTGCATGCCCATTTCGAATTGCATTCACCCACCATGTCATATTCCATCAGCGGGGAACCTCGTCTGCCATTGTAACCAGCTTTCGACTCCCGGTTGCAATGCGGTGAATGGATCATGGGGGAACTGTACGGTCACAAGAGGGGAGGGGGTGTGCCTAGCGTCCTATGAGGTACTGCTGGGAACGAACGAGGTCAACATTCAGCACACTTGCTCCACTGATGCCTTTTTGAAGTTGCGCTGCCTACCCGGGGGATTTACGAAATCAGGGAGTGCCCAGTACCCGATCATTACCGCCTGTTGCGAGAAAGACTACTGCAACACTCCTCAATACCTTCAACAGTTTTTACCCGTCGTTCATTGTTAATTGATTGATTGAACATGCGTGCATGCATAGTATTGGGGTAGTTTGTAACAGAATTAGAGTTTGCAGAGACTTATATTGTGCTTCCTTGTTTACTGCATAGAATCATGTATCCGTTTACTGCATAAAATTCAATTCATTTGTTTATACCTGTATTTGAACTTAATTAAGTACTTTGAGTTGATTGGTATAATTTACTTGCAGCGATTACAATATGGTAACCTGACCAACGATTTTCGACTGATTCTAATAATTTATAGTAATGACAAGCAGCTACATATGCATCACGTATCAATGCACACTGTTCATCACACAAGGCCATACTTGTGTGTACGTGTGTGTGTGTGTGTGTGTGTGTTGTGTGTGTGTGTGTGTATTATATGTGTGTACATGTGTGTGCGCGTGTGTGTGCGCGTGTGTCTGTTGATAGCATGGGATCGATATACTATCGCGTATCGTCGGTGGCAACACTGTTAGGTGCAATAGTGTACTGCATTTGCAAGAAAAATTAATTTATCACGTGATTCTGGAACTATGATCCTTTGCGATATCTACCCACATGTATCAAGTTTCGTACTTTGTAGATCCATGAAATATATAATATTTTATTAAATGCTGTGTTACGATTTGTCCCCGCAAAGGCACGCCCTGCCTTTGCTCGGGTTCTATCGTCCGCCTTAAGATCGGTCCTGATCGAGAACTCTGAGGAAACCTGGCTGAAGTTGTTCATGTTGCCAAAATGTGTCTTGCCTTCCTCAAAAAGCAGAGGAAGACGCCTCAAGCACACATCTATTGATGTCTTGTGCAAATTATGGACAAGAAATGAATTTGGCACCCTGTGGAACCTTGCGGAAGGAAACGCCATTCGAACAAACCATAGCAGTTCTACCCCTGCTGAAGTCCCACATAAACTGATAGAATCAGCAGTTTCTTTGGCAAAGGCAGGCATGTTTGGAAAAGCTTGCAATACTCTTCTATCAGCGGGGTTAGCTCCTAATAATGATGCTACATGGCAGCTTTTGCTTTCCAAACACCCCAGCTGTCCACCTCCTGTTGCTCCTCAAGTGCCATCGACACCCATATCCATTGAGCCTGATTTTGACATTTTGGGAGCTCTGCGTTCATTTCCCAAGGGTACTGCTGCTGGTCCTTCAGGTCTTCGAGTCCAGCACCTTCTGGATGCTGCAAGCATCCCTCTGCCCACCTCCATATGTTCCTCCCTCAGGGACATTGTGACCCTTCTTGCATCAGGTAAGGCACCTCCCCTGGTCTCCAAATACCTAGCAGGTGGCAATCTGACTGCTTTGAATAAGCTAAAAGAAGGTAGTGCCTATGATATCAGACCCATAGCAGTGGGTGAAGTTCTGAGGAGGCTGACAGGGAAGTGCTTGTGCACCCTTACTAAACACAAGGCTACTGAATTCTTCCAACCACTTCAGTTTGGTGTTGCCTGCCCTTCAGGAACAGAGAAGGTTATTCATGGCCTTAGAACATGCATAGAGGAACACTGGGAGGATGATGACTTTGCTGTGGTGAAGGTGGACATGCGTAATGCCTTCAACCTTGTGTCCAGGCAAGCCCTCCTGGATGAATGTGCCATTCATTTCCCAGAACTCCTTCCATGGGCTTCTTGGTGCTACGGCTCTCACCCCCTCTTGTGGCACCCTTTGGGTAATCTGTCATCACAATCAGGAGTTCAGCAGGGTGATCCACTGGGCCCATTATTCTTTTCTTTGGTCTTGCGAAAGATCACAATGGCCATTGACGCTGATGATGATTGCGTTGCAATGCTTTTTAATGCTTGGTTTCTGGATGATGGTGTGCTAGCAGGTAAGAAGTCAGCTATTCTCCGTGCTCTATCATTAATTGACACACTTGGACCACCACTGGGCCTGCACATTAACTTGCCTAAGTGCGAGCTTTTCAGCAAAAATGACATCGCCATGTTCCCATTAGGTATGAAGGTCTCTCATGTGCCACACCTGGTCATACTTGGTGCCCCAATTGGGGATTACCTTTTCTGCGCCAGTTACATTGCCTCCAAGCGTACTGAGGCCATGAAGCTATTGTCACGGCTGGTAGAAGTGGCTTGCTTTGATCCTCAGGTTGCCCTAATCCTCTTGAGAATGTGTGGAGGGTACTGTAAGCTGGTCCATTTGGCTAGAGCAACACCTCCTAGTCTAGCCTATGACCCTTTGCAACTATTTGATGCAGAAGTTAGAGAGTGCTTTACCCTGTGCACTGCAGTTCCAGTATCCAATTTGACATGGCAGCAGGCTCAGCTCAGTTTAAGCCATGGTGGTTTGGGACTCCGCTCTGTTTCTCACCACTCTTCGGCTGCCTACATTGCCTCTCTTTGTTCTTCTGGTTTTGCTAATAGGGATCACAAACACCTTGCTCACGCGGTTGATAGTTTCAACAATATTATTTCCCCGTCTGAGATGGTTACTGTGGCATCCATATTGGCATCACCCATGCAGCAGAGAGCACTATCCGAGAAGATAGAGGACCATCAATTTTCAGAACTTTATGACGCATCAACACCTGCAGACAAGGCACGTCTTTTATCCGCGTCAGCCCCACATGCTTCATCTTGGCTGTTAGTCACTCCGTCTACCGGACTGGATCTTCATCTTGACCCCAATGAGCTACAGACAGCTTTGAAATGGTGGTTAGGGGTGGACACTGCAAGAGAAACCTCCTGCTCTTTATGTCCAGATACAGCACTTGACCGGCTGGGCAATCACGCCGCCACTTGCAAGCGAGGGGGAGATGTGGTATCACGTCACAATCGCCTCAGAGATCTCGTGCTGGAATTCTGTCGTCGTGCCCACCAGGTAGTGAGGGTTGAGAAAGGCAGTGGTCTTACACCTGATCACAGCCGTACTCGACCAGCTGACATACTTGCTTTGGATTGGGACAGAGGAAGGCATGCAGCCTTTGATGTGACCGTAACATCCCCATTGTCTGTCTCCATTCTCCCTGAGGCAAGCATGTCAGTGGGGGCAGCAGCATGTGAGGCAGAGGTGCGAAAGCACAGAGCCAATGACCCCAAATGCTCTGAGCTGGGATGGGTTTGTATCCCACTTGCTGTAGAGACATACGGCAACTGGGGCAAAGAAGCTCAAGCCACCTTCTCCCGCCTTGCATCTTGCATTGCCACCACCTCTTCTTGCCACAAGAGCCAAGTCTTGGGTGAAATGTATGGCAGACTAAACTTCACCCTCGTCCGAGCCATCTCAAGGGCCATCCTGGGTAGATGCCTACCGATCAGAGACAATATAGAATTATAAAGTGTATTAAGTTGTATTGTACTTGCGCTGTTATCTTAAAAAAATTAAATGCAATATTCTATAGGCCGGCTAGACTCAAATTAAGTTCTGATTTTTCTCCCCCCCCTTTTTTTCCGGATTGCTTATAATCCAGTCATGAAAATTACTATCGCACTGTTTTTAAACATCAGATGAACAGGTCTGCCATCACGCTTCGGGATAATTCAATTCAAAATGTGACAGCCAATTGACTCATCTCCCATAAAGGCGCCTCGACGAAGACAGCGCCCTGTTTCAGTTCAGAAGACCTGCATGGCCTCTGCGCGATATATAGTCACGGTGGTAGGACAATCATTCTGATAATATATTAAACATCATGCTGAAAAAGACACCGCGCTGAATTAAGGTTTGGTTTTCATCGATCTTGCAGACTGAATGAAAGCGAAAGCCATATACATGCAAACAAAAAAGTAATAATCAAAGGTGGGGTCATGTAAGCTTTGCAGTTCCAGACTGCTGCATGCATGATAATTGATAAGACCTCTACAATCGCCATCTTGTATGCGATACACCGCAAAGTACTTATTAAATCGAACTGTATGCCTGTAGGGAACGCTGGGGCTAGCGTTTTTTGGCCTCTTGTGATCAGAAATCCGATCAAACACACGGCTACACCCGTAAACAGAACGACGACGACGACGACGACGACTCCCCCCCCCCCCCCCCCCCCCCCCCCCACCCCCCATCACCGCCACCCGCGCAATATACATCCCATCCTAATTAAATATATAAACATTGTTAACGTCTTCAGTGACAGGGCATGCAGCAATGCCACACATGCATGGCTTTGTTAGGAAGCCTAACGTCTATACCTCCCCCACAGTATAACTGCATATATCTGTTTACTGTATAAAATTCATTTTATTTGTCTATATAGTATTTTTGACTTAAGTTCCTTGATTGGATTGTATAGTATATATTGGGGTTGCTTAAACAAAATTAGAGTTGGCAGAGACTTAAATATTGTACAAAGGTTCTATATTCACTATTTACTGCACAAAATTTGTCTACACCTATTTTTGAACTTAATTAATCTTTATTCTCCAATCGTCCTTAAGTCCATTGTCCTTAAATATGGACGAAATTCAAGTTTCATAAAAATCAGGTAAGATTGGTGGTTTAAATTATAGTACATTTAAACTGCATGCAGAATTATTAATAGGTATTTATTAGTAAAATCTGGCCAAACAAGGGTGACTTTTAAATGGCGAAGCAGTCAATAATAGCGGGTTCACGTGTAGTAGGTAGGCTCAAAACGACAATGGGAAAGAAAGGAACGGTATTGCAGGTAAGTGGAAGTGGGCATAAGAAGAGGTATGTTTCATCAAGTTAAACTGTTCTGTAAAATGTTGCTAAACACGGATGTCTAATTGAGGAGAGCAAGAATAAAAGCAAATAAATTGCAATATTATTAAAGTTTATTGCAAATATTTATATATTTTCTAAAAATTAATACATCCCAAATAGGAGACAACTAGATTATAACTTATAGATAACTGAATCTAAACCGCTTGATTTTCGATGTCAAACTTATGAGTCTGCCATCAAACCTATTACACTTTCAACTGTACTACTCAGCTACGTAATAGGTAGGTACACAAAAATTGTGTTTTAATGTAATGAAGGATAAATGCAGCATGAAAAAACGTCTTTACTTACAGATCAGTCATTTTAAAAACATAGTGTATAAACAGTCGTCCTTATTTAAGGACAAAAGGCGGTCTTAAATAAGGACGATTAGCGGGAGAATAAAGGTTAAGTACCTTGATTTGATTGATTGCAGCGATTACAAATATGGTAACCAGACCAACGATTTCCCACTAATTCTGCACAGTTCGTTTTCTTGTTGGAGTGTTTGGGGGATAGGAGCGGACCAGGATTGATCGAGCCTTAGCTCTAACCAATAACAACCTAAGGCGGCCATATACAGCTCTGCATGTTACTACATATGACTTTGGGGTGTTGCCACAAATGGTTATAACCGAGAAGTGAGAATGCCCTCAGTGCCTCTGGCCGAGTAACGCTAAATAATTACAAGCAGCTACATATTATTGGGGGTCGTGGCTGCGAAAAGGTACCTAGTGCATGTTATAAAAATTTTCCAAGAAGGAGCATCAAAGTTGACGCATGCAATTAAAATGAACGCGTAATTAAAAATTCAGGCCACTGTAACTCAATGATGGATAGACTACTTTCCAGTGAGTAAGAAAGAAGTTGTAGAGGGCTTAGAATATTATTGTACTCTCCACTACTGGTGGAATGGGTCCAATTGCAACCACTTTCTATAAACGCCTGGCAGACCGGCTAGCTTCCAAATGGAACTCATCATATAGCCAAACCATTGGATGGTTGCGATGCCGTCTGTCCTTTTCTCTCCTCCCTCATCCATCCTTTGCATCAGAGGAGCTCGTTCTTCAAAGGAGCGTGTACCCTGCAGTGTCCCTCTCCCTGTAGACCTAGTGCACAGTGAATCTAGGTTCATAGAAAGCAACTAATTGATATATATCAATTATTTAACTCGTATCTAACACTGTGTACATGTACATGTAAAAAGTAATCCTTTTTCATATTAGAATATGAAATAATTTGAAAACTTGAAAAAATATGCGCTAGGTCCCTTTTCGCTGCCACGATCCCATGCATATACTGATGCTTATGTACGCGTGCGTGCACCTTGTTATTATCGGAGCTCGACTGCTAGTTGGCCATTTAAAAAAATACTTTACTAATCATTATAGCTCGGATAACACGAAGCATGCATTGCATGCACAAATATGTATTATGCACACGCACCCATATAAATAAGTAGGCATGCAGCCATAACAATTAGATACGTCAGCAAATTAAATTCGCCGGCAAGGGTGGCTCATTGAAGCCTCTTAGTTGAAGATTAGTTCCGTCTACATGAATGCCAAAGTGCACACAAGAGTCCTGCTCGAGTGTGGTGTGGTGTCTGAAAGAGGTCTTTGTATGCATCATGTAAGTTGAGGAAGTAATGGTCTTAAGTTTAGACTGGTTTAAGTCATATGGCCGAAACCAGGGTGTGTGTGTGTTGGGAGGGGGGGGGGGGGGTAGAGGGAAAGAGGAAGGAGGGGGAGTCAGCCTCATCCATAAAGTTAAAGGGGAGCCATAACGGTAAACTGTGACGACAAATGGATGCCTGCATATAAGCGGCCAGCATTCTCGTATATTAGGGTATATGTTTGGTATCATCCATATGTCATCTCTCATTCATAGACACACACACACACACACACACACACACACACACACACACACACACACACACACACAGTGCTGAATGCTGCGTACTAATAGGTCCTTTTGCGATCTTATATTATTCGGCTAACAAGCGCCATTGGGTTAATTATTAATCTGCACTTTTTTCAATTCATTTTTTATTTATTTAAATTTTGTGTGTGTGTGTGTGTGTGTGTGTGTGTGTGTGTGTGTGTGTGTGTGTGTGTGTGCATTTGTGTGTGTGTGTGTGTGTGTGTGTGGCCGCCTAAAATCCACACGCATCGTGACGCTAAAGCACGGAGGGTAAGCCAATAGTGAGCTGTCAAACGAGTGCGACGAGTCCGGAACTTCGAAAGAAAACATGGGGAGGATGAGGGAGGGGGTAGCTAAAAAAAATGTTGCGGGCTTCATATACATAGTTTTGTCGACCTCAAGTTTTCATGTTATAGCGCAGGTTAGGGCCATGTATCCTGCATTTCAGAGTAATCTTTCATGTAGTTCTGTTTTTAGTTCGAAATCATTATAATATTAATTACGTAAACGCAATAACTGACGTGGGGAGGGGGGGGGGGGGTTGCCAAGCTACGGAATACGTGCAGGGGTTTTCTTTTTAATGATCACTAAACCTGGCTTGTCCGTGTTAGTAGAGTGAGTAGACTCGGGAACACGAATATCAGTGCAGGCCAAATGTCTGAGAAAACTGCAGTATATCGAGAGGCTACAGCACGTGCTCCCCGTTACTGTTCGTTGTATAAACTATGCAACTAGGAACTTAAAATCCGAGATATCGTGTTCGGATCCTGAATCCGTTCCCAGACCGCCAATACGATGCATATGTAACATGTAACTTGCCTGCAAGTACATGTAGCTATTTTTCGACATTGCTACTATACGATGATGTGGCGTTGTTGCTAAGATATATTACGTGGTATGCATTTTCAACAAGTGATTAAAAGCATTTTCCAATAGAAAGATATCGTGACATAAAAAATTTGTTTTCAATCTATATCTGAACAAGACTGATATCTGCTGCTTCATGGGTTACTAAAACTAAATGGGCTTATCAGAATACAAATATTAATAATTCTATTATACATATAACAATTCATATCCACATGCATGCACACAATTAATCTTTGCCGGCTGTTAGCAATTTTATCGACGCGGGTTTTGGTTAAACCGTTCCTCCAATTGTCGAGTTCACCAGCGACTTTAGGTACTCCGGTGTGTTGCAGAAATCCCTCTCGCAGCAGGCGGTAAGCATGGGATAGAGAACGCCTCCCGAAGTATGCACACCGCCTGGTAGGCACGTGTACCGCAGCAAGGTATCCTCCGAGCAGATAAAACGTTTGTAAATGATGTTGGTCTTGTATATTCTCTCCCATGACGCCACACATAGGCCTACGGTTGTGTTGCACTCTCCCCACGTTTCGTTCGCTTTAACGCATTCTGTACTATCGAATTGGTCGCAAAAACAGGTCAATGCTCCAACTAAGCAATGAAAGCAATCCGAAAGGACAAAAATCAATGGAAGAAAATTGTTAATGAATAGCGAATGAGATCATGCAGTGAACCGATTATATAATTCAGCATTCACAAGCCCTACCTTTTTCTGTCGCAATCATTAGCGATGCGATAAATATTAACCATTTTGCTGTCGTGTAGTATGCTTCCATTGCTTGCATTCAACTTCACAAAGTCCTATGAACCGCCTGATGCCTTATATACGCACAATATTGCTGTCTAGGCACACACCGGACTCGAGTTTATATAGAGCAACGTATGTAACATCCATACATCTACAGCTTATAATGAAGCAAAACAGAATCTCTGTGTGTCAAAGCATTCAGCCGTATAGACAGTGATTAATTGCAACATACGCGTGGGGACGTAACCGGAGAAATAGTCCTGGAATGTCATCCTCGGAATGTACAATATTAGTGACGAAAGGCTACGTCACAAAATCAATCCGCAATGTCAGTGCAAGACCTATATTGATAGGTTAGCACAAGCTGCTATAAAGGCCCAATTTGATGAAGACCAGATGGAGACTGCATGGCTGGTACACCAGGCTAAATAATATGTTTCAAGTGCTGGCGCAGCCCTGCATGGAAACAGATGAGTGAGACACCCTATACGTCATATACCAAAGCAGTTGCTAGCTGCATGTTCATAACCGAACAGCCGCAGGTCCTTCATAAAAGCCTATAACGACTTAGTCCAGATAATTCCCCCGCATGCTTTGCTCATTAAATCACACTACGTCGACCAGTATCCAAGGGACTTAGAAGTAGCCTGTGTACGTGCATGGATTGTCAGCCGCCCGTCACATTGAGGCCAAAAAGTAGCGTACAATGTGCATAGCTTCTGTATGTCTGCATACACTCGCATGCATAAATTGTTTTTTCTTTGGCTGATGGACTATACTACGTGCGTCATAGTAGCGGAATGAAGTAACGACATGTTTTCTATAGAGCCCGCGCGTGTGAAATTTCTTGACTTCAAGACAGCTTCTAACTGGATGGGCTAGCTGGAATTTGCAAGCAAACACCTTGCATGGAACATTTGTATGCAGGCAAGCATTGCACGCATGCATGAGAGTAGACACTGCATGAATGGGATGTGGTTGTATGTCCATGTATGCATGTAAGTGCATTGTCGCGGTGGGACACACTCATCGAGAGCTTATGTATCGGAGCTACTGAATAGGCTGGTACTCCCATGTTATACCAACACAAATAAAAATACACTAACGGACATGCGTTGACAATGGGTACCTTTATATTTAGCAAAATGTGATGAGTGTTAATTGCATCTAAAGCTATATTAAACTTTCACAATTTAGTAAAGTGGGTGCAACTTCTATATATTATGAAGTCAGCCTCACGACCAGGACGGCCATCCACCAATTCTCAAAGATGGGCCCGCACCGAAAACTGTAAATTATTAATGTGCATGCCGTAATCAATTTGCCTTCGCTTCCAGTCTCCAGAATTATTTGAACTTGGCAAACACATCGACTATTTACAGAACCATGCTAAACAAAAATTCATGAACCAATTAGCCACGACTTTTTAAGATGATGCTTACGTCAGTAATTTGGTGTGGTACGTGACATTTCCAACCACGAATAAACACAAGGCTAATAACTGTAGGATCGTTATTGTAAATCCCTATAAGGGAATTATTTGAATACCATGATCACTGCATGTTGTCTAGGCGGTCAAAAAGTGAATATACGACTATATTGTAACAACTGAAGAGATCAGTAATTTCGACTTACGGAAATTCTGAAATCGGATATATACTGTATATCACGGTAATCGCGAATAGACCTGGAACCTGAAAATCGGTTAAACGACCTGCAACTTTGTTATGACGTAAATACTTTATGCATAATTACATATTCGTTTAGTTCAGTCCATAAAGAAATGAATTGAACTTTCTCAACTTGCGGCGGGCTGCAATGACCTCATTGTGATGGCTCTAGCATTGGCTATATACGATGGAGTGCCAATTTTGCTATATGCAATTAAGTTAGGTGGAACAATTAACTTTTAATTGTGATTAGTATATGGCCGGCCACTACAGGAACTAATGACGTAGTTCCTGATAGTTAAGTTTCATGACGAAACTACATGCATAAGTTGGAATATATAATAAAGATCACTTTATTACTAATCTTGAAGCGCTTATGTTTGCTGAATGCCCCCGGCATGGTCTTAAATAGCGTATACATGCGGAGTACCACATGAGTAGTGACACGCGCCCAGTCTTTAAAAACTTTCTCTACGAGTAAGTTGGTGGCATATAGAATTGAAAGGCAACAGTGGTGTAACAAGAAGGAAACAACAAGGGGGAATGTAACAGTCCTATGTTTATTGTCCCAGACAGCACATGCACCACTAGCAGGGCATCTTGTGTGACGGTGGCATGCACGCAGACGGAATTTCTCTTTAACAGAATCAGCACTACGCGTGCTTACAAACAATGCCACTTGAGTGTTCGCAGATGACGTTTATATGGTTGTCCCCCTCTACATGGCGTTTATCCATGTGAGTGTTAATTTAGGCATGACATTGTGTGTCATGCATGCCAGTATGCATAGTATAGAGGAAAAAATACTATAGTTTCACTCCCATTCTACTATTCATGCATTTCCACACGTGTGCACACGCTTGCAGTTGTGTGCACACGCACGCGCGCGCGCACACGCACACACACACACACACACACACATACACACAAACGCGCGCTCGCGCTCACTGCACACATACACACGCACGTATGCGAACACGTTTGCTCACACATGTTCACCTACACACGCTTGCTCACAAACATACACACGTTTCATGGCCTTGTGTGTGGAACTATGAACATTATACATACCATCATATCTACAACTACTGCCGTACCAAAGCACTTCTAATTTGTTAAAAATGAATTGTTATCATGGCTTCAATCATTTCTGCATTGGCAAACTTTGGTCTAAATACTGCATGCATTTTAATCACTGCTATGCAAATGTAGGCGTATAAGTTAAAATACATGCAGACAAATATATAGAACAAAGCATTCTCTAATATGGTGGTGCGGAAAATGTCAGGGTCTAAATGTACTAGGTCGTAGTCTCATTATTGCTTTTCCTATTTTTTTTTACACCCCTTTGCCTTCAAATCCTATATCCCACCAACTTTCTCAACAAAGAATTTTTTAATTTCCGTTTTTCTCTATTTTTGTTCACACCTTCAACAATTATTGTTTATGAGCTGCACGATATTTTCTTGATACACCTATAAATAGTAGTACCAAGTTAAGATGTAGCTAATACTATATTTAGCCCATTTTGTTTTTTTGTACTTCAAAGTTATTTTCTCCTACTGCTCTACCCCATCACGTTTCCTCCTGTGCGTGCTGCCTGTCATGTGTATAGGAAATGTTATGTAGACCTGGGGACCAATTTTACCTTCTGAAGTTTATATAGCCGAACAAAACGTCTTGCCACAAACACGTCGCTGCATACTATAGGCAGTGATGTGATGTTGCTAACGATAGCATGACAAGTTTAGTGAACATCCGCCAGCAAGGCTAAATTATATATGCTATGTAGAGTGACCAGCTACCAGTACGTGTAATATGCTGTACAGTCATCGATAGGCGATATATTGAGTGATAATTTGAAGTGTTCATTTGCAGACGTCTGCAAACAAACACTTTAATGATACCCATCTGCATACGGTTGAAATGCAGATTCTGCACAGCTCTGCATACTAAATGCTGTGGCGCAGTGCAGGAGGAACTGGGAGGGGGGGGGGTCACTTGGGATGTTTAGCTGATAGTTTCGTCCATGTGCCCTCAGTATTGGGAGCTAGGCCTGAAGAGGTAAGGATCTGGCAAGTCTTTACAAGAAGCAGTCCTTGGCGAGAGAAATTGCTTCAGCAATCCTCTTTTCATTTACATCAGGAGATGAAGACCAAGGGCCATGATATGACACATGCTGTTTGGTACGAGCCCAGAGGGAAGCAAACTGACCGCACTCCCAGGCCTCACACAGCAGTTAGATATCAGTAGAGTGGTGACGGTGACCACGCCATGGGGCAGAGGGAAGGACACATTTAGGTAGCATAAAAAGTTATATGTGACATTTCCTTTATATTTACCATATTAACTAACACATTTGCACCACATTTGATTAATTGTAAATCAAAATTATTATACAGTGATATACGCTGAACCTTTGGCCCCAAGTCTAAATAAATCAATGATAGTAGTTAGCTATAGTTTCAAATATATCTTTACCGATTCTTGTGAATGCAAACTGCCTGTAAATTATTTTGGTCTATGTCAGTTACTGAAACTGTTCGCGTATAGCATGCCTCACTTCCCAACCCAACGGGGTTATCTCTCAGCAATAGATTACATATAAAAATGACAGCCAGTTGCATTTGAAATGAATAAAGTAAAACTTTTACAAAAGGTAACAATTATATGTATTAGTAAGTGCCCATGATGCAACGGAAACCCTGCGCTGCCTGGTTTTTCAACTTGACCAACAATACATAAATATTCATTTCAGGATGTGATCGTGTGAGAGGGGTCTATAATTTTTAGGGGGTGGAGGAAGAGCCATGTTGATATGTAGCCATGGTAGTAGCAGGAGTCCAGCATGTTGCTGTCTGGCACAATTTAAAATAATGGATTCTGCAGGACCTATCCACGGTATTATCAAAGCATATGATGCAATTTACACATGTAAACACAAAAGAATGGTAAAGATATTTATTGTAGAGCATGAGTCAGCAAGGGCAGCAAGAGATAATTGTTTCATGCGTTGCCACCTGTGAAAAACAATAATCACATCCTCTCTAGTACACAGATTCAATATTAAATATTCAATCACCTTTTTTGGACCTTGCTTGCCTTCGCACCTTAGTTCCTGTGGAATCTAAATGAAAAATAAGATCAGCAAATCAGCTCTATCACTAGAGACTAGAATCTTATTCATGTCTATTGTCCTGAATATCTAGTATACTGTAACAGATTCAATATTAAATATTAAATCATGGAACTTGCTTGCCTTTGTACCTTAGTTCCTGTGGAAAATAAGGTCAGCAAATCAGCTCTATCACTAGAGACAAGCATCATTTTAATGTCTATTGTCCTGAATGTTCACCCGGGGGTACAATTGTACACCCGGGTGTACAGCTAAGTAGGTTTTTGCCGTTGAGGGAGATTCTAACTTAGTTACACTGAATACTACGGACAAGTCCTTTTAGAATCGGGCCGGGAAAACTAAGTCTTCAATCCTTTTGGTACTCATAAAACAAGCCGTGCTAGTTGACCTATCCATTAGGTTCCGCGCGGTAGATCAAACTGGCTCAGAAAGGTAAAAAAGTACACGTTTTACGCTACCCTGGCCTTGAACGACAAGTAGTTGTTTAAATGACAAGAACTTCTCATCAAGGCTAATGCGATTGATGGCTACAAGCATCGTTACACACTCCTCTCTCCGGCATAAGATGCATAGCTGCATCGCGTTGATATACACATTTAAAAAATAAAAGTTAGGTTTATCAGCTGGCCAGCGGTACTTGATGTGTTCTTCACAGTGACATAGTGTCATTTTTAGGGAGGGCTCTGTCTTCTGTACCTGTTCTATCTCACAACTAGGCTAAGGAAAATGGGTGGGATTTTACATACATCTACCTATATTGGGATGGCAGGGCTAGCCTACGTACTCTAAGTTGTAGCAACCTGGTACAGAAAGCCGAGCCTTATTGGGGCCATAAAAAGGACTATCTCCTGTATTGCTTTGAAAAACACGATATACCCGGTGCTGCTCGATGAAGCCGACTATATCTAGCTAGCCAGTAGTATCGATTGATAACGTTGACCTACAGTATGATCGAGTTGTTCAAAGCAACACAGGAGATAGTCCTTTTCAGTCGGCCTTCTGTACCAGATTGCCACAACTTAAAGTATGAAGGGGCCTAATAACATTGAATGCTACAGACACGGAAGTGCAAGTCCTTTTAGGCTTTGGCCGAGATCCACGCCTTCTTCCATCTGTCCTCAATTGAGGGTGAAATGTAATAAAAGGTTAACTAGCAAATACTTTTGTGTATCACGTGCCTTTTAACACATAGTGGTGACTAGTGTATAAAGTTTGCAAGTGTTATACAGTTTCAAGCCTATTCACATTCGTCGAGTGAAAGGCAATTAATTAGTGTCTCCCGCATGCGCGAACTGCAATGAGCAAGAGCGCACAACTCAAGATTAGCGGCAAATTTCAGAGTAAGTGCAAAGTGAACTTTGGCGCAAAGGGAATCGTTAGCAGCATCATCTGGAATCGTAGCAAAATTTTTTTGCTGTGGATTGGGATTTGGGGGTTCAGAGTATCCATGGACTAAGGAGTATTTGAAGGGATGGCCAATTACCTCTGCAGAAACAGTACACACAACCAACTAAGCGTAGAAAGACGGTTGTTGCTTCGTTACATAAAGAGGGTAGTACCAGTTGACAGTACAAGTTGTAGTGAAGAGTACAGGGAAGAAAGTGAAAGTGATAGGTACCAAAGTAGGTTAGAAAAATCTACGTGTCTTTATTATAGCAATCACAACTCTGATGTCCAAAAACATAACCAAGATCAGGAGGTGCCAAGAGATACGAATCTATTCCCTCATAGAATAAAATGGGAATTGCTACCTGATCTCGTCTTTGACCCGGCTGTTCATGAAAAGTTTACACAGCAGACCCGGATCAAGTGGAGCAGCTGAATAGTATACAAGACCAAACTGAAATTGACTATTTCTTTCATTTCTACCTCATGCAAACAGTGCAGCAGACCCTCAACTGTAATGGGGGAGCAAAAATGGAATTTTTCAAGTGGCTTGGAAATCGCTTAGCAATGACAATTGAGCCTAGACAAAGTGGAATTCAAGCAAACTGGCAGGAGGGAGAGAATCCTCATACCTTCTCTCTAGGTGCTTCAATGGATCAAGGGCAAAGATGAGTTGTCATCACTTTGATGAGTGCTTTTTGTTCAATGCATGATGGAATTGCACCCAAGATCAAAGTGAACATTTATCTTCACTTTGTCATTATCATCTTTCACTAATTAGCATCCTTGGAAGGTGATCAGGCTTATAATCGAATAACAATAGACAGCAAGGTATCATACAAGGTTCTCACATTGCTGTTGATGAAGTAATGAGTGTGTGGTATGGTGCAAAGGCCACGTGGGTTGCAGAAGGTATGCCTCATACGACCAAAATCCCCTGTAAGCCAGAGGGGCAAGGTGCTGAGATGAAGGCACTAGCAGATGGACAAACTATACTATTGATTTTACTTGACACAATGAAAGTAGAGGAGCATCAACGTTGCAAAATAATAACGTTTGTGGGAGAAATGCATGTTGCAGAGGTGGTCCTCAATTGAGGCCAAAATTGGGGGGATAGAGGTTAAAACCTTATGATACTTGTACACCAAGCCATGAAAGTGGTACATTGAACGTGCCACAAAAGTTCCGAAGGTTTAAACTATGCTATTTTAGGTAAGTCACGGCAAATAGCTGTTTCAAGGACTTAGTACTATCTTGTGAAGGTTAACGAGAGCCTTCAGCCGATTTAGCTAAGATTTACCTACCATGGCTCATTCCATTTACAGCGCAGAAGTTAATAGCTAGGTCCCTTTGTAGACCACATAGCTGTGCACCCGGGTGTACAATTGTACCCCTGGGTGAACATTCAGGACAATAGACATTAACTATAGGTGATTCCCCAGTATTCATTACATTGTATAAGTCACTATTGTAAGAAAACTGTACTCCGAGGATGTGACAACCGTATTGCTTGCTGGTACGTTACAAGGTAATCGGCTGTTTCTGGAATCTGATTTCGAGCATATTAGGCCACTCCACTTGAATGAATTAGGCTTATGATTGGTGTGGATGGGGACGTCTCATACAAACACCTGCTTGCCAGCCTGCTGTGCAACCCAGCCCTCCCAGTTTTTTACCTGGGTACTTGTCCACTGTGGTCAATTTCAGATATTTGCAGTCACTGTGTTCAGGAGGAAAAATGCCCTTTGTGCACTAAACTTACACATCTGAAAAAGGTATTGCTGACTGGATTCGAGGAACAGTGTGTGGATTCTGAGTCATACAAAGCGTGGGTGACTGTGGACCATACAACGTTGGTAACTGTAACCCAAACGACTAATATCTTTGTCAACTCTTTGGTTCAATACCTGCTAAAGCTGCGGAAGCATGACTTTATTGCAAAGGAGCAAGCTACATAGAAAAGAAGTCTTCTTTAAAGGAAGGTGAAGTTGTCTTGCTGTAATTACAGCTTTGTGATTCAGGATGCAGTTCAGGGGTTCCACTGGAACAACAATCAGGCAACGATCCATGCATTTGTTACATACTTGTATGATGCAGAAAGAGATTAAGTTTGCTTCCTGAATTAGGTAATTATCTCTTGACTCCCTTAGTGTGGTGGTTCACTGTTGTAAAAAAGCTGTTAACATTCCTGGCCACCAAGCTTACTGTGAAGAAAGTGTACTACTTTTCTGATGGTGCTAGTATACAATCAAAAAGAACTTTGTGAACTTAATTAGCTTTTTATAATCGATACTTCAAAAACATCGAAGCAGAGTGGCACTTCTTTGCCACTGCTCATGGCAAGGGCATATGTTAGTAAAAACCGCCTAAACCGTTACGACTCCAATTGGACGCCAATTGGCGTCTACCACGTTTTGACAAACATTTATTGGACACCAATTGGCGTCTTCCGCAATTAATCGGTTAATAAAAGAGACCTCAAAATGTATGTATGCACGTCTAAATATGATACCATCCATGTGGTAGAGGATTAACAACACTGGACAATGTCATGGCAAAGTTGATCCACCTGATGTGACTATCCTAACACGTTATTGCACAATAAGGTTTGGCCCATTTCGTTGTTCACTGCTGTTTCCTCCAGAGCGTGGTGCTGCTGCTGCTGCGCCATGCTTATGAATTTAGGTGTTTATTATCAAGTGCAGATGTTGTGCAGATAAGTGGTAAAGATTGGTTTGTTTAGGCTAAATGTGTTAGAAACATGAAAGGAAGTAGAAACCTCAGATGGCATAGAGCAATTAAACCCTAATCAACAGAAATAAATTCATAACCAACAGATTTACCACCAAAAATGCGCCATGCTCTAGGTGGCGCCGGGGAAAACAATGAATAACAATGTTGTACCAAGCTTAGCAGCCCATTAGTTCTTCACAAACATGATGAAAAATAGTTAACAGAGGTCAGCAGGAGATAACCGGCAACTAGATTCATTCTGTGGATATAGATTTAATGTCAATGTTACATAAACTCTGTGCAGTTTGCACTGCACACAGTAAGTGGTTACTTTAGAGTAATAAATTCACCAACTGATTATGTATGAAATTATTGCATAGATTGCAAGTGTAAACTGTGTACACAAGAATTAGAGTTTTGTAACATTGGGTTCACAGCTATAACCACAAATGAATTTAGTTGCTGGTTACCTCCTTGCTCGTCGACTCCTGTATGCATGAAAACTGCAAAGTGTAATTACCATTAAATTGCTATTAAATGCATCCTTGAGTTATGGCAGTTTTCTGAACTATTAAAAGTATGTGTGTAGCAGTGCTTAAACAAAAAGCCTCTATGTTCTAAATTTTCACTGCAATATTCCATAACTGCCTTCAGGATTGTATTCTGGAATGTGATTAATTTAAATTGTACACGTCAACTGAAATGTTCTATTATAATGGGTTAGGTTCCCTTTTGTACATAAGAAGACCTCATAGCCATTCAAATAAGCGCATGTTGGCAACACTGCCTTTAAAGAATCATCAGAAAATGTGTTTTAGCTAACATTACTCACCTATACTTGGAATTTGAGTTTGATCTCTGTACTTTTGAATCCAATAATCCATGGCGCCTCCAAGATCAGGATGAATTTTTGCAAAATGACAGTAATTTACAACATTGGTGGGTGCTCCACTGCAAATAAAGAACACATACGGCTTGTACGATTTACTAAGTTTCTGTTCATGTGTCAGAAATTCATTAGTTTTGGAAATTTTACTGGCAGTGAGAAATGAAATAGTAATTTGGATTCCAACAACATAAATACGAGATGGAGATCTTTCAAACACTTATATAGCATCAACCCATTCATTATTTTCTTTTTCTGGAAGTAGAAGTAGCAGCTAATTTTGTACCACAGGATATTTTGGATAAAACTAATTTATCCATAGGCTCAGAAAAACGTAATACTTTAAAATTTGTTGTTTTTACTAAGAAGTTGGTTGCTTGATAAAATAACTCCTTTGCAATTTCAGAGGTTTCAAGTTGATGTAGTACGGCATCTTCCATAGTTAATCCAAATATAGATGAATGACTCTCAAATTACAATATTTTTAAATCTATTCCTAATGATACTTTCATCATGGTTTTTCACATACAACCTCAGCACATAACGAATCTGATTTCTAATAAATTCACCAGCTACATCAAAACAATACTGGTTTTCTTCAAAGATTACATAAGCATATACCTTAGCCAAAATCGACCACAAATGTTGAATACTATGTGACGTTGGAAGTTGCTTTGTTTTGATTTTGTAAACACATAATTCAAGCACTTTATAAATATGAGGATCATGACAAATTTCATGAACTTTTGCCTGAATTGGCAGAAACTGTAAGTACATCATTGCACCACGCCAATCAGCACGTTCCTGAGGAATACCGTGTAATGATTTGCAACGATAAAAATAAGAATAAAAAAGACAATGCCTGCCAGAAAGGTATTGAATGATTGAAATCACTTTTTCTTCATCATCATTGATACCATCAGTTAATGCTTCCAAATTTTCTCCCACAATGGTATACAAATAATCTTTATCCAGTAATGGATGAAAATTTCTTTTTATTCGTGTCCAATTTACCCATTCATCCTGTAAAAAAACATGTAATATCATTCTGGGTCTGAAATTTAAAATACCAATCAAGGTATCAAAACAACGAATTTTTTGTTTTTGTGACCTTTACCGTCATGTAACAAATGATGAAACGCTGATTTCTATTGAGATGCATAAAGGGTTATGTAGATAATGAATATGTGATAAATAATAAAGTAGCAAACACAACATACTCCAAATTGGGCCATTATTATTTAATATAGCTTTTGACACTTACAGCTCGTAATCAGTAAAAAAATTTTATGTACTGGATGGGTTGTAGCTCCCATTCCCAATAAAGTGCAGCATGTGGGGTACTAAGTTATCTAAAAATGTGCAATCATTGTTACGTGGCAGCAGCGTCTAAAGACGTGCAGCCAGTTACGTTGGACTAAAATTATTTTAAATCACCAGACAGTGCTGTTACATGTTTGTCAAAATTAGGGACTACTAAACATATTGCAGACAGACAGCTAGCCACTTGAGTTTTGCAGCATTTCATATGTAACAACCATCCCCAAAACACAGATAATTATAAAATTGTTCATTTCTGTGATCCATCACAGCCAAACGCAAACGAACAGCCATCCATCTGCAGACGGCCATCCAGCCAGCCGCAAACAGACAGCCATCATCTGCAGATGGCCACCCAAACCCTAACCCGCGATGCTTTAATTCATTCATTATATTTTACTATAGCTGGATGGATCCATGGATTGACAATATGCTTGCCTGATCTGCACTTTAAAATATATCACTCAACTTGAACAGAAGTGGATCTTTTATACATGATGAGCCTCGTATTTAATTGATGGTGTGAGGATGCATTCAAAACACCAGGCATGCATACCTGCATGTACATAAACCCTGCACTGATTATACTCCATGCAGGCGTTAACATTTATTCGGCATTACGAAATAAAGAGTCCTAAAATAATTTATTGCCAACTACTTTTGCAATTGATGTATGTAACTTTTAATTTTAGGCCATACAAGTACAGAAATAAATAAATTAGAAGATGAAACTTAGGGAAAAAAGGATATGGCCAAGCATGTTCTCCACTGTACACAGCTTGTGTATTTATGAATGCTTTTATTCCAATACTTATCAGTCATCAGCTGAGCCAGCGTCATCATTTGTGATAACTAAACCATTAACTACCCAAGGAAAACATACATTAAATACAGTTCATAGAGTACCACAGAACGCAATGCATAACAGCTACTCACATATTCCAATGGTTTGCTAAGATCCAAATATTCAGACAATAAGTCATCATTACCAGATTTTTCGGTAGCACAATCATCGGATGGACTCATAATAAGAACTCTTTTGAAACCAATCATCACTGCTTTGAGCATCAACTTAGCGGCAGACCTGTCCTTCGACTCAAAAGAAGCTTCTTTCATATATTTCTCAGTGTCAAATGCATTAAATTGATCGACAACAAAGAGGATACCAATCCTTAAACGTTGTTTTAAGTTACGTAAAAAAGCAATTAAATCCCTATAGTCAGTACAGTTTTCTAACCTTTTTTTATCTTCAGAATCCAAATCCTTGTGAAATGCAATTTTAAATGCACATTTTAAATACAAAAGAGGATGCTTAATGAAGGCCATAACGCTTGCAATATAAATAATTCTGCATGTAGTTTTAGGCTTACAGCAAGTGAGATAGTACACCAACGCTGCTGTCATAAATGATTTTCCTGACCCTGAAATGCCTGTAACAATCATCTTGCTTGCATCATCAACATCTGAAGTAATTGGTAGTTCCATTTGTCCTGGTGATGTTGACATACTAAAATGATCAACCTGGACAATGTAATCTTTGAGTGCTCGCCGTCCAAGGAATGGAAACAGATAGTCATCCCTAACGTTTACACGATTATCTTGAAATAAGGCACCAGGAATACATGGTGCTAGGAATGGAAGTTGTAATAACTTTGTAGAATCGGTCAAATTTTTAAGGATTTGATCAGGATCAACAGTTTTTATCAATAGAATCTGCTGGGATATCTTTTCATAAGCTGTCAAACAGAAATATGGTAAAATATAGCATATCTAGTAGTACTATTTACTAGTCAAAGCACATCCATCACTAAATCTCACACCATCATTACTGTAGGGCCAAAAAATTTCGCATGGACAATATTTTCGGATGGCAATTATTTTCGGATATTTGCATATGCTAAATCACGGACAGTAATTTTAGAATACCTGCATTCGAAAATACTACTAGTAGTATGTCAGAAGTTCTAATTATGAGAATTTTCTGCTTGATCGTTGTAAATGTGCGCGTTTCAGTTTGCCTGGTCGCTGTTGAATGGATGTAATTAGTGTACCCACGGCATTCCGCCTACCAAATCCACAGCAGATGGTTTTGGCATCATCTTCACCGATCTGCCAGGAGATAAATACGTCTGTCATTCAAACAATCACGGCTAACCCAGTCTATCGACCAAGAGGAAGGTACAACATAAAAGATGAAAGTGTACGAGCGAAGATTGGAAAGTTTGCAGCTGAGCATGGTCCTAGTAAAGCTTCCAAAAACTTCGGTATACCTGTCAGTACTGCGTTCAGTCTAAAGAAAGCATTCGAAGTGGAAGCGTCATCATCAGGCAAGCAGCTGACTGTGCTTCAGAGAAAGAAGAGAGGACGTCCACCGAAAATGGAAGAGTTCATTTGTGAAAAACTAAAATTGTATCTTCTGTGGTTGTGCGCCTCTGGTGGTGTCGTGAATGGAAAGAGAGCCGTAGCTACCGCTCGCGCATTATATCTATACTACTGTCCATTTCATTTAAGAGAGAACAGGGGTCCAGTGGTCATCGATCGGTCATTTTCTAAATCAATTTTCAGATACTTAGGCATGGTGAAACGAAAAGGGACCAAAGCAGCTAAAAAGGTTCCCGAAGACTTTCTACGAATTCAGGCGGAGTTCTTGAAAGCAGTGAAAGACTTGATAGTGGCTAACTCAATACCAGCTGAGCTCGTGATCAACATAGATGAGACAGGGCTACACTATACATTTACTGGGGGCTACACAATGGAGGTGATTGGATCAACTCAGGTGGGCCTCTATGCATGCATGTACCGGTATACGTTAGAGGTTTGTATACATCAAGTTACTAGTATTGTACTGTAGAATTAATGTGATAAGTTCTCAAAAAAAAGAAAAACCTTCTGCAGACTACGTAGCCAATTATCTATCTAACATCTTATTTTGTTGCCACAAATCGCATCAGCATTGTATCAGTATAAAGCTGCATATGTAAACAGCTCACCGTTTTGGTGAAATTATTATGAAGCTGTGTCTGAACATTCAATACCACTACTGCAATATTTACCGCATGTTGTTATTCAGGTACCTATTGTAGCAAAAGACAAGTGCCAGATCACTGCAGTCATGGGAATTACAATGTCTGGTGTTGTGTTGCCACCACAAATCCTCTACCAAGGCAAAACTGTAGCATGCCATCCTCCAAAAAATGTCATGTTTCCTTCTACTTGGGATATTTGGCACTCAGAGACTCACTGGGCCAACGAGGAAACAGTACTACGTTACATTAATAAAGTAATTTTACCCTTTGTTCAACACATTAAGGCCCACAGTCATATGGCACAGTCCCAACCAGCACTACTAATCATGGATATATATAAGTCCCATGTAAAAACATCAGTGTTAGAATTTATGAAACAAAATGGCATTATTCATGTTATTGTACCACCCAACTGTACTTCTGAGTTACAGCCACTGGACAGTATCTTCAACCGAGTATTGAAGCAAAAAATGGCCCAGAATTTCAATACATGGTATGCTAAAAGCATTTATGAGCACCTTGAAAGGCAACAAAACATTCAGAAATTGAGGTTAATATGAAGTTGAGTTTCATTAAGCCTTTGCATGCTGCTTGGATGATTGAAGCTACATGTTGTATCAATTCTATGAGTGAGGATAAACAGTTAGTCAAACAATGCTGGGAAGCAGTAGGCATACAGCATCCTTTTTGCTCTATACTGCAAACATGTGCAGCATCTGTTCATGAATTTGATCCAGCCCGATTGGGAATTACAGTCAACACTGTGCCAAGCTTTGGTATAGAAACTCTTGCTAGGCGTATGCTTGGAAATCAGGTCAAGCCAGATCAGGAATTCAATGTAATTTCTATTGCACCCAATACTATTAAAGGAGTCCTGGAGGGGCAGCAGTTTATCTGGAATAGGCAAACAGATGGATCATTTGAGGCAGTTATTGCTGTACCACCAGGTGGGACAATAATATTAAAATTAACCTCAACATTATGTATATGTTACCTCTGCAGGTGCTAATGATGCTCCTGCTTCTGAAAAGTTGTGTGCTGCTTCTTCTACTGCTGTAGTAGTGGCTACTTTAGCTGTTCAAAGAAGTTCCTCTGTCTCACAGGGTGGCCCTGTTTAATACTAGTAATCAATGGATGCTGGTATACCTTATAATGCAATTGGTTTTTGATTATGCTGTGTGCATGCTTTCTACCCGTGTTACACATTTTTGTCCCTTAAGCTTACTGTAGTATAGACTGTTGAATGTATGTACGAAGCGGCTTGTTATTTTAGCTTGGTAATCAGATCCTTCCGTTTGCACAAGGCACCTCGGCTGAATGTCTCATAAAAGTGGGAACATAACGCAAAGCAAGCAAAATGCAATTTCACTAGCGTGTACATCCGAAAATTCTTTACGGCAGAAGGCGTAACCAACAAACCATTGCGCTAAATTATTTACGGTACAGCACTGAATATGCAAATATCCGAAAAGATTTGCCTTCCGAAAATTTTTGGCCCTACAGTACTTACTGATCATACTATGAATTTCAAAATGTAGCATATGCAAAATACAATAATGTATTAGCAGTTATCTATGTAATTTGTATGCATGAAAATACAATAACTAATGATGGGACTGGTCAAGTACATAAACAATGCTTCAAGTTTGAAAATAACCTGCCACAGCTACCAATCCACCATCTGAAACAGATGTGAGCCCTCAAAGTTCCAATAAAATTAATAAATCAGGGAGATATATTTCGTAAACCATTAATTGATAATAGGTATTATTAACATCCATATGAAGACAAACAAAGTTGCATCAAGATCTGAAGGTGTGAAGGCCAAAAATGATTGACATGTAATGGATTGACCCCATTGTCAAGTATTCTAATTCAACTTTGGGGCACAAAAGGACCCTGAAACTGTTATACAGTGCGTGCCAGAACTGAGGAAGCTCTCAGAGTATTGTGAGTTCAGGACAATGTCAGACAGCATGCTACTGGACAGGCTGGGGTGTGGAGTTCGGGATGTTTGTCTGTAGCACAGGTTATTAGCTGAATCTAATTTTTCGAAGGTGTTGGACCTGGCAGCCGTGGCAGAATAATATGATAGACCTTCAGAGCACTCAGACCCATACCACTACCCAGACCAAGTCCATGCTGCTGTTGACAAAAATGAAAACAGAATAGCTTGCCATCATTGTGGGAGTCGCCATATGACCGCATGTAAGATGTCTGTCACAGTTGAGGCAAGGTGGGACATTTAGCACAAGTGTGTCTGAGAGGAACAAGTGTATACCCTCTTTGCCCTGGGTAGTCCCCAGCTTGTAGCCATTTGTAGTACACAAAGCTTCATACCGTAGTTTAGTTTGGCACAGTCTGGTGACGTCTTCGGGTTTCATGAGGCAACAGTTGTGCAGTAGGCAGCTGAAGCGAAGAAATTAGGGAATGATTGAAGCACCTTGGTTGCCGGTCGTTGACTGCTGGGCCAAAAGATACTGCATAAGTTTGTCCATTGTCGGGCATCACATTGCAGAATAGCTCGTCTGCCAGTCGAGTTACTTCGCTGTTGACATCAATAAGCTGGAATTGCCTAGTGTCTTGGTCAAAATGTTAGCATAGCTTACTATGCTAACTTCTGACTGCAAAGTTGAAAAGGGTTTAAACGTTTATTCAACCTGGCAATAGGTTCTGCTGTTGCAACTCGAAGATAAAGGTACACACGACACTGTTGAGTTTTGAAAGGGTCACAACAGAAATCCCTGAGGTTTGACATTGCTTAACTGATAAATTACCATGGTCTGCAATCGCAGACAAAATTGCGGCATGTATTTCAATGTTACGTAAGCGCGGTTGTCTGCGATCGCAGACGGCTGGAGGGGAGTCCGTATATTATTATTATTAAACGGAAGCATACACAACTGAGCGAAAGTTTGCTGCCGTGTAGAACTGCGAGTAGTCAGGCTTCTATTTTCTACCTCAACTGTGCGGAACAAGTAAGCACAACATTGCATCTCATCTATTTTAAGGAGACATTTATTGCACACTTGAACACGGTGTTCATAGCATGACAAAAAGAATTCATTGTTTGCGGTTTGAAAATTTACACTAACAGCCATTCTTCGTGATGATAATATGCTTGTGAACCTGCAATCTATGGATGGGGGAAGGGGGAAGCAAATTACATTTACACGTAACAGAGAATGGCAACAAAGTAAAGGAAACATCTAAGCATAGAGATGGGGTGATAGCCCAGCTTGATGTGATCTTTTGGTTGTGACGAAGATATGATGATGTCTTAGTAGCGGATGAGGATTTCAGTGCCTGTGAAAACACACACACACTATGTACGCATGACACACACCATGTATGCAAGAGTCACACACAAGACACACACACCATGACACACAATGATACACAGACCATGTATGCAAGACATACACCATGTACACACAAGATACACACACCAAAATGTATGCACAAGATACACACACCTTGTATGCCCGACACACCCACCATGTACGTCCAAGACACACCCACCATGTACGCACAAGATACACTCACCATGCACGAACAAGACACACCTACCATGTACAAACAAGACACACACACACCATGTACGCACAACATACACACACCATATAAGCACAAGATACATACACCATGAACACACACCATGTAGGAACAATACACACAAACCATGTACGCACAACATACACACACCATGTACGAACAAGACACACTCACCATGTACGCACAAGATGCACACACCATGTACAAACAAGATACACACACCATGTACGTCCAAGACACACCCACCACGTACGCACAATATACATCCACCATGTACGCACAAGATACACACACCATGTAGGAACAAGACACACACACCATGTACGCACAACATACACCCACCATGTACGCACAAGACACACACACCATGTACGCACAACATACACACACCATGTACGCACAAGATACATACACCATGACAGGGTTTGACGTAACAGTTACCCATAATCATATTCATTTATGTGGCACTTCTATCATCACAAGCTTGTTGAACTATAGAAATATGTTGTTACAAGAACACATCATCAACCACAGAGTATGTAGTACTTTTGAGTAAGCTTTCTCTTATTATTAACACCCGTTCCATGAGAAACGGGTGCTTTTTAAGCATTTTTTTGGAATCACCATTGGGTGAAAATGTGTTGGTAATAAAGCGCATGACTTTTAAATATAACTATCACATTTTAAAATGATTTTGAACTATCTATCCTTTTTTCTTTTAATTCTAGACTCTTGGATCGCCGTCTGCAGTCTCCCGATGTTAAGGGGTCTGGCAGAATGGATAAAAAAGTGCACTTTTTAATGAGTGAACTCGATGTGAATTACAGCATAGCATTTCACTCTGATGAGTTCTATATCACATTGGTGTAGTCTTTTTCTCATTATAATACTTCTAACTATGGATTTTAACGTTTGGTGTCGTATCGCACTTACCGGTGCCACAACTGTTACACATGCGCGTGTGCCTAAGATACATACTGATGCAGATAACATTTCGTTTGTCATAAACCAAGGCAGCAGTGAACTACAAACACATTTAGTGTCCAAGCATTTGAAAGTCTTTTATCCTCTTAATCAAGTCCTTTCTATTGCCAGATGTCTTCAATCTATGCTCTTGCAAGTAATGTCGAAGATGGGTAAGCTTGAGATGACAAAGATCCTCTGCACCCCAGTCAATGTAATCCATTGGTACAGTAACCTTTGACCGCTTGTTGCGAAGACTCCCATTTCCGATCATTCTACTCCGCTTCCTCGATTTATGATCTGGATGTTTGGTTTGTCCAATTTTTTAGTACACTGCTCGAATTTGACTTACCACAGTGACTTCAGAAAGCAGTAGCAGTCCATCTGTATAGTGTGAAGCAAGTTTGGCTTGCACAGCCTCAGCAGATATTTTGAGGCGACTTTCACAGCAGACCCTTCAACACTGCAAAATTAACCAGTATGCCAGCACTGTGCAATGAAGTCCTGTACTCTTGTGCTGAGTGCAGGATGTTGGTTCTTCTGACAGTGAGCCCAACCAGCACTGAAATTTACCTCAAATGATGCATATGTTGAAGTTCCAGGATTTGTAATTGAGGTTACCATTGCTCTT
The DNA here is from genome assembly GCA_963681505.1 of Eunapius fragilis. Taxonomy (NCBI): domain Eukaryota; kingdom Metazoa; phylum Porifera; class Demospongiae; order Spongillida; family Spongillidae; genus Eunapius; species Eunapius fragilis. Next base: position 2,155,323 of record OY811975.1, on the reverse strand, counting down.
GCTTGCCCGTCTACTGTGAAGTTTCTGGTGCTTAGTACTTCATTAGCATAGCAAACAGCCATAGAAACACCACTACATTGCATGGAAGGACCTTTACATTTGTGCTTCTCTCGCCCAAGAGCACTCTTAAAGTGACATTGGCAACGTGTGCATTGTGGATAAATACTGCATACATCCTTCATAGCTTCTGCCTTAATGGATTCTGACTTTTCCTTGGCTTGTTGCCGTTTACTCTTCTTAACCGGTCTAGCAATATATCGATGGCGAGCTTTGGAGGCATCACTCTCAGAATCCATATTGTGAAATTGCACTCTACAACCACTAAAGTTTACTCCTGGATTTCCAAATGGGTCTTGGTCATAAGAATCTAAAGGAGCAGGAATTAGCTTTGCTATTTGAGAGGGTATAGATTGTCCAAGGTTGTGAAAAAATGAAAGTTGAGGAGTTTCAGAATGGTGGTCATAATGAGCAGCCAAATAGGTTGAAATGCCTTTGATTGGGGGAAGTTTTGCTGCCATGAATGGACAATCATGCTTTGGTTTCACTAGAAGGACAGTTGTATTCTTAACAAATTTTGTGCTCAGAGCAACAGCAAGTTGCTTTGGAGTTGACACTTTTCTTCCCCATTCTCCTTCTGCAATGTAGGCTTCAACTCTCAACTGTTGGTGAGCAAAATGTGAATCACATACAGCTGCAGCCTCATTGTGATAGTATGCTACAAGTGTCATGCCACATGCAATAGCAGCCTGATGTAAGAACATCTTGGTAACTTTGCCAACAAAATTTTTGCATTATCACTTTGGAAAATTACATGCTTTAGATGAGGGTAATGATGTTGGATTGCTCTTAATCCAGCCTCAATACATGAAATGGCAATAAAAGCATCACTCTTTTCATCATCAAGCACAATGCAGTCCACAAAGTGAAGACACATTGATTTTTATTCTATACAAGAACCATCCTCCAAAGATGTATCATATTCGGTTGCATTCATTTCACACATTTTGTCACTATTACTCTTCATCCCAGTCTGTCTCAAACTCTAACTCTGCTGATCCATCAAGCTCCTCTTCGGGAATTTCATTATCTTCTTCAGACACATTTCTGGCAAGCTCTTCTTCAAGCTCTTGCTCTGTTTGAAACTCTTCTTTGGACAATTTCACATATTCATCTGTGGACATTTCATCCATTTCCTCTTCCATTTCATGCTCAGACACACTTCCAAGCTCTTCTTCAGATACTACATAACTTCCTTCATCATAGTGCTCTTCACATTCTTCTTCTCCATAGTACTCTTCACATTCTTCTTCTCCATAGTACTCTTCACATTCTTCTTCTCCATAGTACTCCACATTCTTCTTCTCCATAGTACTCTTCACATTCTTCTTCTTCATAGTACTCTTCACATTCTTCTTCTCCATAGTACTCTTCACATTCTTCTCCATAGTACTCTTCACATTCTTCTTCTCCATAGTACTCTTCACATTCTTCTCCATAGTACTCTTCACATTCTTCTTCTCCATAGTACTCTTCACATTCTTCTCCATAGTACTCTTCACATTCTTCTCCATAGTACTCTTCACATTCTTCTTCTCCATAGTACTCTTCACATTCTTCTTCTCCATAGTACTCCACATTCTTCTTCTCCATAGTACTCTTCACATTCTTCTCCATAGTACTCTTCACATTCTTCTTCTTCATAGTACTCTTCACATTCTTCTTCACCATAGTACTCTTCACATTTTCCATGAGACTCTTCTTCAAAAAACTCCTCCTCCACATCCTCCCTGTACTCTGCATTCTCCTCAAAACCATCCATTTCATGCAAGTCCACAATAGGATGGTTGGGTATTTCCTCTACTGGTTTCACGTATGCACCCATTCCAAACCACAGCATACCTTTTTTCCATAGTAAGCATCACCACCTTCTCTAAAACCTCGAGCCCTAAATTTTTGCTTGAAATCAAAAATGATATATGTCGAATCTGTTGTCATATTGCCTCTAGCCTGTTTCATGCGTCTTTCACATTGATGTAATGTGACTAGTACATCAGAGAGTCCACACACACATCTTTAATTTTGTCCAGTGCAGTCCATCTTAGCTTATCATAGAACAGAAATGGACAACGGCAAGCCTCACACTCCAGTGGTCCACATGAGTCATTGCGATTCTTCATACGTGGGCTGCGACCTTTCACAAGGTCTAGCGTAAATTGGGGTAAATGGGATGTACAAGTAGCAGTTTTACCTTCAGGTGCAATGTAGCCATTGACATTTTTGCGATATCTAGCTGATTCTTTACCAGTTGGATTATTTGCTGATGTTTAGAATTGGACTGATCATTAAGGTCATCAACAAGTGGCAAAATACTATGACACAGGTGACGGACATTCACCTCATGCTCATTTGCAGTGTGTTCTCTTTGGTGTAACTCATCAAATGTTGGTTCACATTGATGTCTTATACCATCCAGAGCATGGTGTGCATATGATAAAAATATAAACACTGTTGATCTCTGGAGATAGAGCTGTTCCCTCACTGTTTGGTCAGCATCAGAGGCTGGTGCACGATGTCAATGACCTTGTCCACCAATTGGTAATTATCTGTGTGATAATTGACTTTTATACAGTCAACTCCAGCTCTAATTTGTTGTTTCTTACTTCCCCCTGTAATTACATTTGTGATAGTGCAAAAGAGGGACTTCTTCATAGCAGGTGTATTAGGAAACTGAACACTGTGTTTTGTTACATACTCTTGGTAGAGTTCGGACACATCTCGTTTTAACACAAGAGATTTCATGATTGCAACATTATCTATGCTCATTTTCTTCAACGAAGACAAAGACCGTTTCTTCTTTGGTAGCCACGCTTACCTTGAGATGTTGTTGTAGGAATAAATGGTATCAACAGCAAGTTTCACAACTTCTATGCTTAACTTGTGTCGAGTAATAACAGTTGGTACTAGTTCAAGGCCACGATGAAGATAAGCAGCATCCACCTTGGCTTGAAATATTAAGGACCTCAAGTGACCAACAGAATGTGTTTTCCCATCATCAACTGCTGCACAAACAAAAATGGTAATGTACTCAGGTGTGCAAGGAGACGACGAGCTGCAATGGATGTACTTGGTGCACAATACTTTGCTGACAACACAATGCTTTTTGCAACTGTATGCAACTTCTCTAATGGGTTTTCAATTGAAATGGGTGGAAACTCTTTCTCACTCTCTCTTGCATCAGGTTCTTCAACAATTTTGAACACTTGTTTTATGGTGGTTACTTCAGGTAACTTCGAAGACGGAAGAAGCAACTTCATTAGACCAAGACGCCTTTCCTGAATACTCTTTCATTCGTTCTAAATGCTTTGTCGTCAATTCCATCCTTTTGACTCAACGCCTTTCGAACTTTCAATGATGGTAAATTATTTATGTCACCATAGGCGTCATCCATATCCATGCGTTTATAGATTTCCAATATACTACATCTGGACGTGATTTCAATGGTTTCAGATACACCTGGCTCGTCTTCTGGAGGTTCAACAAAAGATTTAGGTCGAACAGCTCTACTGGTATTGCGTTGCAGTTGAATCGCTTCCTGAGTGTTTATCTTCTTCGGATGACCTTTTGGCTTGAAACACTTGCAGCAAGCGCTGCAAATTCCTGAGTTGCAACGCAAACACGCTGCTTTCTTATGCACGCAACTTGGTGAAGCAGTGGCCATTACGCTCGTGTGCTGTATGACATGATCCACCCCTTTGCTAAAGATCAGATATGAAACCGCTAGTGCTGATACTAATTGTAATGAATAAGCATAAGCATTTTTGTAACATACCTTTGGTAACTTGTTGGGTCACATTTGGTGATGTATAACTACATTATTAAACTACAAGATGATACTGCAATAAAAAAATTGCATGGCTTTTGCACCAAAAAAAAGTGTACTTTAAGCCCGAAACGATCGCAGATTTTTTAAATTGAATGTATTCCAACGATGTAGTTAGTATGCAAAGACATCCAATCTTGTTTTCCAGTCTACCAATGGTTAAAGTGTTGAACTATACTGCTAATTCACATCGTTGACTGCAGCCGATTATTATTCATTTTAGCATTTTCCAACAAATGCGTACTCGTTTCTCATGGAATGGGTGTTAAGTACAAGATTTAAATTTAGGCTTAATCATAATGGAAGATCTCCATTTCACCATCATCTGAGTAGTCTGAGTTTGAATCATCTGAGTTGCTGCAAACGGATCTCCTACGCTTGCATTTCCCTTTCCAGCGGTGGATAGCTGGGATGGGAACAAAGTCCATAATATCTGGACTGTGCAACTGTATTGCCATCAGATTTGTCACTGCCGTATCTCGCAGTCTGCTTCTCCAGTCAGATTTGATTACTTTAGCGAGACTGAATCCTCTTTCGCAGTCAGCACTGCTGGCAGGCAAACACAGTAACAAATCCACTAACTGAAGCACATTAGGGTATGAGTTTTGGGCACTTTTGAAGATGTCTGTCCATCCAGGTTCATTTGGACGAAATGTAGCCTTTAAAGTGTACCTATATGTAGATCATGTAATAGAGTGGCTGATACATAGATCTTTGTAAACACAAGAAGAACCTACACTAAATCCTTGAGCAGGTTCCACTCAGACTGTTTGTACAGGACTGGTGTTCACACCACAGTTCTCAAGAATAGGTGCAAAATTCCTGAATAGGACGGCTACTTCTTCAGTTCCAAATGCTTTATCGAAAAAATTTATTTTTAACACAACGTCCATGAGAATCGAATACTTTTTTGGCCTATTGTGTCGAATTCACTTTTGGGAAAATTAGTCGGAACGGTACCAATTACCACAAATACCGGTGTACTATGTAGTTCAACTCCTTAGACGATGTTTGAAGCTACTGGAAGTCTTGCAACTACTTCCTCTGAGGACCTACGTTTGTTTAGAGTCGAGCGGGTAAGATCGCTACCGGAAACGGGACACATTTTTCTGACAAGGATTCTGAGTTTAAAAACAGTATAGACATGCTCAACTGGATCAGATAGGTAGCGTTTGAATCAATTCCTGCAGTAACCTATTATGCTAGCGTCAAAACAGACACTAAAACTTCTTTGGATCTCGACTCCGGACCCAAATAATGGTCGTGCACAGGCCAAAACACCTAACATTTGGCCTTACGTAAGAATTATTTGACGTCATGTGGGTCTCAGTTACACGCATACATATATCTATCGTGGATACTAACCTGTATGCTTTCAAAGTGACTCGGTTCTATGTTTTTTCGGTTACGAAGCGTAGCAGAGGACACTTTTTCCTCAGCAATTAAGAGCTGTTTTGGATACGCTTTACGACGTCATTTGGTACTATCCAGAGGCCACAATGGATACCGTGTTGGCAGTTAGCTTAGTTCTTGTGCAAAACTCACCGACAGTTTTTACCTCGTTCGAGGACTTATAATTACATCGATCATTGCAGTTTATTATTGTCTGGGGACGAGTAATCACATAATCATACATCACGTGAGCCAAATACACTACCTTCTTTTCCGTTCCCGTCCGGGTATTGATTACTCGTACCCAGACATTAATAAACTACAATGATCTATGTAAGTCCTCGAACGAGGTAAAAACTGTCGGTGAGTTTTGCACAAGAACTAAGCTAACTGCCAACACGGTATCCATTGTGGCCTCCTGATAGTACCAAATGACGTTTTAAAGCGTATCCAAAACAGCTCTTAATTGCCTAGGACAAAAGTGTCCTCCGCTACACTTCGTAACCGAAAAACATAGAACCGAGTCACTTTGAAAGTATACAGGTTAGTATCCACGATAGATATTAGGCAGACAACAATACCATATGTCTAGGCGATAGTTAAACTATCCAAACATATTCTTTTCCATACAATTAGGGGCCTTCCGACTAATTTTTTGAATGTTGGGTTCGACAACAAAAGTATTCGATTCTCATGTATCCGGTGTTAATACTGTAAGGCTTAAAGACAGTTATTCTATACCTGCATCCTCTGTCTGTTGGGGCCAGGAACTTAGGGAAAGAAAATGCATTGCATGTGTGATGCCATCCCTGCCATTGTCTCCAAGTCTATCTTCTAGCTTCATTACGAGTCCATCTACGAGGCACTTCATGTCAGCCTTCATTTGGATTCCTAAAAATGATGAATCATCTTTGAGGGCTGATTTAAGGTATATGGACTATGTGCAAAACTAAGATATTTTAAAATTATCTACAGTCACATTGCCATTTACCTCTCTGTTAGTGCTTGTAGCTTTATCACAGTCACTTGCAATGTTCCCAGGGGAGTAAGTTGGAGATTGAAGGGCTAGTGATGTGGTGTGCAGTGCATCAGTTGCAAATGACTCCAGAAAAATGGTCTTTTTAGATGTGAGCTTCTTTAGGAAGCCCTTTGCCTTGGCTTTGCTGTCTGAAGACACTCCACTGCCTGTTGCAATTGACAACTACAAAAAAATAATTATAAACTTCCGCTATTTTACTTACAACTACTTGTACCTGTTCAAGATGTTGCATTAAAGCAGGATAGATGTTCCATAGTTTCTTAAGGGCCAGCATTGTGTGAGGCAGCCACCTAGTACCACCAACGCTGCTTGGAACCAAGAAATTTATGCATACTGCAGCACATGATGTCTTAAGGTTGTCTCTGTTCAATGCACTGGAATGGTAAAATTTGTAAATTGAAAAAAGCAGCTCTGTGAAGGTGGCCATGAAGGTGTTGGCTTCTGTGATTCCTTTGAATTCCAGTTCTAGCCGGTGAGCCATGCAATGCAGCATGAATAAGAGAGGTTGTTCTTTCTTTAGCAGAGTACCAACACCACTTTTACATCCAGTCATAACTGATGCACCATCGCTGCCAAACCCAACAAGCTTGGTAAAGATGATCTGTTTTGTTAGGTGGAGATTATTCTCCAAGGCCTGTATGATGGCATTGGAAATGTTTTTGAGCTATACCTCTGCCTACGTTCACATAGGCAAGGAAGTTTACAGTCACCACTCCTTTTCAGTGCCTGCCTACAGTAAGTATTTAAGTCAACCTACCATTTTAAGATAGAGTACTAGTATACCTGATGTAGATGATTTCTGCCTCAGTAACTGATGAATCAGTAGTACCATCCACCATGACAGAAAAGAAGTTTCCAAACTGAACACTTGCCTGTAAACTGGCCTGCTGCTCTTCTGCAATACACTGGATAAACTCAGAGCACTTCTTATCAGTTCTGTAAGACATCCCCACGTCAAGACCCTTCTTCTCATCAAGAGCACACATCCATTGCATATCAGAGAATGGGCGTCCAGCCTTTGCAATGGCATGAGCATTTCTGAACAGCAAAGCCAATTGAGACACCTGTGCAAGCTCAGCTGTTGAAGTGTGCCCACTCAAGACATCCGTACACAACTTATGCTGGACACTACCGATTTTCAGCATTATAAAGAAACACAAAATTGCTGACTACTATACCTTTCAGCATGTTTGGTTAATGAGTTTTTCTGAAAGCTGGTACTCCCCTTCACAAATTGACCTGATGTACTGTGTTGTGACATGCACACGGTACAGAACATCTTGTCATTCTCAAAGCACAACCAGGGAAACTCAATCAGCGACAGGTCGTTGAATTGATGTACGCGCTCATAACTAGCATTCATAGCAACGTAGATACCGCACAGAATTGATATAGTAAAGCAATTGCAACTGCTTTTGAAAGAGCTGTGCACAAAGGCGCACGATTACGCTTTAGCGCACCATTGAACAAAAGCACTTATGTGAGCGCTTGCGCGCTCACATAAGTGATAGTCAGAGAACAATTGAGTCCCTTTTGTTATCCCTAGCCTCCTAGCCCTGGTACATGCAGACGTAGCGCTCGTGCTATCATAAGTTCTTTTGTTCAATGGTACCATGGTACAAGTCCCTTTTTTTATCCCTGCCCTGGTACATGCGGACGTGACGTGTTTACAATAACTTAATTATCGCATAAACGCCATCATTATATGATTATGGGTAACCGTTACGTCGAACCCTGCATGAACACACAAGATACACACACCATGTACGCACAAGACACACCCACCATGTACACACAGCACAACCACCATGTACGCACTACACAACCACCATACACACACCATGTAAGCACAAGATACATACACCATGTACGAACAAGACACACCCACCATGTACACACAACACACAACCACCATGTACGCACAAGATACACACACCAGGTATGAACAAGACACACAGACCATGTACGAACAAGACACACCCACCATGTACGCACAAGATACACACCATATATGCACAACACAGATAGACTAGACACACACAGAATATACAATACACACAATGTATGCACAAGACACACACAAGACACACTAACCATGTATGCACAACAGACATACAGCAGACACACACCATGCATGCACAAGACATGTACAAAAAAGAGACACATGCCATGTATGCACACCATTCACACACACAATGTACAGCAGAAAACACACACCATGAAATCACGAGTGACACACTACAAGACACACATGCACAAGAGACATATACACCTAAAAAGCAAAAGAGACACATATTCTTATATTGTCTCACCTAAAACCTCCATTAGATTACAAAACCACAGGGATACACAGATGTGCTCTAATAAAAAGATAAGAACAGTCACAAACAAGCTCGCAAAGAAAAAACCAAAATACACATTAAAAAACAATGCAACTAACTCACCATTTCATGATGGAGAGAAACAGAAGTGAAGTGCAAAGTCAACATTGAGGCATGAAACGGCGGCTAGCTCCGCATCAAAAACACTCTAAACCCATCTATTCTGATCTCTCAACGTCCTACAGATACTGTCAGTCCTTCAAAAGTCAAAGCACTACGTAATTGCGCGCAAAAACGTCAGGGAGTAAGCAGAGCGCACGCTTGCCTTATAAGGAAAAAAACCTTCACAGAGGCGTGCCTGTGATATGTGCTGAGTCACAAACCACAATTTAAATAGGTATGGCTAATTATTACATAATACCCTTGAGGCGTATCTAAACAACACTTACTTCTAATTAGGGCTAAAATCTACCATGAAGAAATTAAAAATGGTGTCTTGTCATTTAACCTTCTGTGGTTCCCAGAACTAGCTGATACTCAGACTTTTTTTTTGTAAAAATGTAAGGACAATGAACAGCTTCCGTTTACAAAAAAAAAGGAGACCGAAAAACGTGCTGTATAAACATTTATTCTTTAACCCTTTCGCCTCTTCCATAAAAACATATTATAGTCAGGTTGTAAACTTAAAGAGCATTAATGTGATGCCAAAAATAGCCATACACATTCTGTGAGTAGGGAGTTATGACTCTTCAAAGTAGAAAACAACTAATTACTCATGATGGTGTTATATCGTAAACCATTCGCATTATTAAAAATTATATGGGGTTAATGTAACATCCATATTAGGTCAAACAAATATGAAAAATTACGAGGGGTATATGCCAATTATATGCTGACAGTATATGCCAATTATATGCTGACAGTATATGGAATGACCTACCACTTATTGTGACAGACCTAAACATCCAGTCAAAGTGTTTTGAGGGGCAATCAGCTTGAAAAAACCTGCTAGACTGTGCATATTAGAAGGGATTATGGATTCTCCACTCTATGTTAACATCTTGGAGACTACTATACTGCCATTCATAGCACGTAAATTTCCAACCTCGCATGGTTTCATGGCTGATATAATGATCCTAAGTACACACCTAAGCTAGCACAGCAGTTTTTGAAGGAGAAGCAAGTCAACTGGTGGAGGACTCCTGCTGAATCACCTGACCTCAATCCTATTAAAAACCTATGCCATGAGTATATGCGGAGATAGGTGAAGCCTAAAAACAAGGAAGAACTTATTAGAGGGATCAAGGCTTTTTGGAAGACAGTGACATCATCTGTGTGTGCTAAACACATAGGACACTTCTAAAACGTAATCCCAAAAGCTATAGAACTGAAGGGTAATGCTACTGGTTATTGAATGCTTGAGCTTCATAGTTTGTTAAGCAATTTTATTTATTGTCAGCTTCATATACAAGCACATAGGTGTGGTCAGTGAGTGAGAAGTTGTAGGGTTAACGTAGTCAGCCGCACACTGGGTACAAAGTTTGTACAAAGTTTTATAAAAAGACTGCATCATTGTACTACAATTGAATGTGGCTGTTTTAAGGCGGCTATTACTATTTCAATGTCATCAGATGACTAATGTTAAATACATCAACAAATTATTAGCAATATAACTCACCATAATCATAGTCTCCTACTTCAATACATTTTTCTGCAAAGGCATAATTGGATACAGGATTGCATCGTGGTTGCAATCCAGAATAAAATTGCCACGTACAGGTTAAATCACATAAAAATTCAACTCTGCGATTAATGTACCAAATCAGTCTAACCCAGTGTTCTCCCTTAACTTTTGATGGCAAGGCACCATTGTACATCTTTATGGTTACATACACTACTAAGCTGGAACATAACTTTTTTTGTCGCTACTATAGTTGATGTACCCTCATGAATACATATGCTTTCTCGGTGACAAGATCAACCTTATATGGGGGTATGTGAATCCAAGAGTAAACAAAACCATATTTGCTAACATTATTGCGTCTGTACATGTATATCCCTAGGTCCATTTAAAACGATGCTGCGCAAGTCTACTTCTTCAGCATTCATACATAAATATAATTGAATGCAAGAGCTTTACCGCTGTTTTTAATCAAAAGAACATATGCATGAATGCTATGTATATAGTGCATGCTGATCAGTTGACTTTCTTGCATACTTAGTAGGCTTTTAAGTCAGTCACACAAGACATTTTACTTCATACCAGTCTTGAAGAATTTGCTTGTAATTTCAATAACAAATAGGGATATCCAAATATAACTCTGAAGCTATTATGCTATCAATTCGTGTATCAAACTATTTACAATCTATCGCCCTGTGCTTAATAAAATAAAACTAATTCTACAAAATGACATGATGGCAGGACTCAAAACGACGCATGGTTCTATGTGATGGTCTGTGAAATTTCAAGAGGTTTTGTTAAGTGTACAGCTACCAAAAATTATGAATCTTCAGGGGGCTCTGCCCCAGACCCCAATGGAGAGGCTTTTTCAGCACTCCCCCATACCCCAAAACTGCACCCACATATTCTCTAACTACATTATTACCATTCTACATTTCTTTCATGGCTGATAACATGAAATACGATCTA